>CM035819.1:21721631-21756631 GCA_020458035.1 Magallana ariakensis | reverse complement strand
TCGCAATTCAAAATATATAATTCATATTTAGGGGCTCAAATTTTCACAGTCATCTACTAGTGGTACACCACTACATCCGTAAAAATATGGTGATGTGGCCATCTCTACTTTTTAAGATTCGGGCTTATTTGAAATTGAAAAGTGAACTGCGTTCTAGAACGCAGTTCGCAATTCAAAATTTATAATTCATATTTGGGGCCTGAAATGTTCAGGGTCATCTACTAGTGGTATACCACTACCACTGTGAAAATATGATTATGTGGTCATCATTAGGTTTTTAAATTTGGGCCCCACTCATTAAACAATATTCGGAATTAAAAAATGAACTGCGTTCTAGAACGCAGTTCGCAATTCAACATTTATAATTCATATTTGGGACCTGAAATGTTCAGGGTCATCTACTAGTGGTATACCACTACCACTGTGAAAATGTGGTAATGTGGTCATCATTAGGTTTTTAGATTTGGGCCCCACTCATTAGACAATATTCGGAATTGAAAAGTGAACTGCGTTCTAAAACGCAGTTCCCAATTCAAAATTTATAATTCATATTTGGGGCCTGAAATGTTCAGGGTCATCTACTAGTGGTATACCACTACCACTATGAATATAGGGTGAAGTGGTCATCTCTTGTTTTTGAGATTCGGGCTTATTTGCAATTGAAAAGTGAACTGCGTTCTAGAACGCAGTTCGCAATTCAAAATTTATAATTCATATTTGGGGCCTCAAATGTTCAGGGTCATCTACTAGTGGTATACCACTACCACTGTGAAAATATGATTATGTGGTCATCATTAGGTTTTTAGATTTGGGCCCCACTCATTAAACAATATTCGGAATTAAAAAGTAAACTGCGTTCTAGAACGCAGTTCGCAATTCAAAATTTATTATTCATATTTGGGGCCTGAAATGTTCAGGGTCATCTACTAGTGGTATACCACTACCACTATGAATATATGGTGAGGTGATCATCTTTTGTTTTTGAGATACGGGTTTATTTGCAGTTGAAAAGTGAACTGCGTTCTACAACGCAGTTCGCAATTCAAAATTTATAATTCATATTTGGGGCCCGAACTTTTCAGGGTCATCTACTATTGGCATACCACTACCACTGTGAATATATGGTGAAGTGGTCATCTTTAGGTATTGAAATTTGGTCTCCCACTTATAGAACACTATTTATTATAATGGGGTTTTAAACATCGGTCTTGGAATCATCGATGTTTAAGTATTTTTCGGAGGGTTCACGTCAAAACTTGACTGAGGGAAAATAATTCCCAATTTATTAATGGTTTTGGCGGGTATTGGCTCGCTTTAGGGGCTGATATATATAATGAGATGAAAAACATTATGTTAGGTGTAAGACTTTTCCATTATGTAAAAATGACGAGATCATTTGAATTTTTTATGTCAGTCATTTTTTTTTTTGGGGGGGGGGTTGTTTCGTTTTATCATCAGATGTGATTAGTCCATGGCATGATTAACAATCCTGGATTATCGTATTGTTTCTTTTTCATATTTTAATGGTTTTTAGAGTTGCGGAGTTTGAAGGGGGTGCTACCCCTCCCACCCCCACCCCCGTCATTTCGAAAAAAACCCTCCCTCAAAAAATAAACAAAATACAGTGAGAGAAAGGGAAAAGAAAATCAACCAGACATGTAAAAAATTCCTTAATAACCTACAGGTACATTTTACATCAATAGGGGTTTGCTGTAAATATGTTTGTACATCTTTTGGTTGTTATGTCGATTTTCATGGAGTACGGAAATACCAATGCAGATGCTAATTTCACGGTTTCGTTTATACTAATTCAAATCTAAAAAAAAATTAGGAGCCCCTGAATACTTCGCTGCCTGGACCTCCTGAATATAGCTGGAGTTTCTATGCAGCCCAAATCCCCCTCACTCTGAAAAACCCTGCTAGCGAACATGTACTTCATACATTCAAATTTCCCATCACCCCTCCCTACACTTTTAAAATATTTCTGGATCCGCGTCTGTTTAAACTCAATCCTTCCTTTTCTCCTATGTTTGCTCAGTGTAAGTTAAAAACGTAAAACACATGTATGTAAAATTTCAAATGTGTTTAATCTGTTAAATTTATAGAAAAATTTAAGATATGATAAGTTTTTAATATTTGCGTAATATTTTTTGTATGGTTTTTGATATGCATTGATATATGCGAACACCTTGATTTGTGAATAAATGGCATATAAACTTACATTATTGTTTGATATTTAACTCATATAAGATTTCGAAGACAGAGTAAATTATTCATGAGTGATTACTACATAAGTAACTGGTAATCAATATTTAATATTGTCCTGAACAAAAACAGTTTAAAGATATGTAAGAGGATATAGGTTAAAAATTAATATTGATAACGAATAGCTTAAAATTACTTGAACGCATATGGTAATACTTTTTTTAGTGTTGTCACTCAATTTTGTTTGCTGTTACTTTTGACTTTTAACAATTTAAGTACTTTATCTACAATGTCTCAGTCCACCCAACTGAAATTGGGAACGGTTTACGGTGAGAGGTAATCTGTAATAATTACACCTAACATAATGTTTTTCATCTCATTATATATATCAGCCCCTAAAGCGAGCCAATACCCGCCAAAACCATTAATAAATTGGGATTTATTTTCCCTCAGTCAAGTTTTGACGTGAACCCTCCGAAAAATACTTAAACATCGATGATTCCAAGACCGATGTTTAAAACCCCATTATAATGAATAGTGTTCTATAAGTGGGAACCCAAATTTCAATACCTAAAGATGACGACTTTACCATATATTCACAGTGGTAGTGGTATACCACTAGTAGATGACCCTGAAAAGTTCGGGCCCCATAAATGAATTATACATTTTGAATTGCGACTGCAATTTTCAACTGCAAATAAACCCGAATCTCAAAAACAAGAGATGACTACTTCACCCTATATTCATAGTGGTAGTGGTATACCACTAGAAGATGACCCTGTACATTTCAGGCCCAAAATATGAATTATAAATTTTGAATTGCGAACTGCGTTCTAGAACGCAGTTTACTTTTTAATTTCGAATATTGTTTAATGAGTGGGGCCCAAATCTAAAAACCTAATGATGACCACATTACCATATTTTCACAGTGGTAGTGGTATACCACTAGTAGATGACCCTGAAAATTTGAGGCCCCAAACATGAATTATAAATTTTGAATTGGGAACTGCGTTCTAGAACGCAGTTCACTTTTCAATTCCGAATATTGTCTAATGAGTGGGGCCCAAATCTAAAAACCTAATGATGACCACATTACCACATTTTCACAGTGGTAGTGGTATACCACTAGTAGATGACCCTGAACATTTGAGGCCCCAAATATGAATTATAAATTTTGAATTGCGAACTGCGTTCTAGAACGCAGTTTACTTTTCAATTGCAAATAAGCCCGAATCTTAAAAACTAGAGATGACCACATTACCATATATTCACAGTGGTAGTGATATACCACTAGTAGATGACCCTGAAAATTTGAGGCCCCAAATATGAATAATAAATTTTGAATTGCAAACTGCGTTCTAGAACGCAGTTTACTTTTTAATTCCGAATATTGTTTAATGAGTGGGGCCCAAATCTAAAAACCTAATGATGACCACATTACCATATTTTCACAGTGGTAGTGGTATACCACTAGTAGATGACCCTGAACATTTCAGGCCCCAAACATGAATTATAAATTTTGAATTGCGAACTGCGTTCTAGAACGCAGTTCACTTTTCAATTCCGAATATTGTCTAATGAGTGGGGCCCAAATCTAAAAACCTAATGATGACCACATTACCACATTTTCACAATGGTAGTGGTATACCACTAGTAGATGACCCTGAACATTTCAGGCCCCAAATATGAATTATAAATTTTGAATTGCGAACTGCGTTCTAGAACGCAGTTCACTTTTTAATTGCAAATAAGCCCGAATCTTAAAAACTAGAGATGACCTCATTACCATATATTCACAGTGGTAGTGGTATACCACTAGTAGATGACCCTGAAAATTTCAGGCCCCAAATATGAATTATAAATTTTGAATTGCGAACTGCGTTCTAGAACGCAGTTCACTTTTCAATTGCAAATAAGCCCGAATCTCAAAAACAAGAGATGACCACTTCACCCTATATTCACAGTGGTAGAGGTATACCACTAGTAGATGACCCTGAAAATTTGAGGCCCCAAATATGAATTATAAATATTGAACTGCGTTCTAGAAAGCAGTTCACTTTTCAATTGCGAATAGCGAACTGCGAACTGCGTTCCAAAAACCGATTGCCGAGAGAGAGAGAGAGAGAGAGAGAGAGAGAGAGAGAGAGAAAATATATTGTTACGAGTTCAGTGATTGTTTACGCATTACTCTCTAAATCACTCAATTAATTAAGGGGCGGGTTTTCTCTTTTGAGATTATCGCGTATTTTATATCTCAGCGGAACACTAAACCAAATAATAGATTTTGGACACCTCCTTCCATCTCTTTGATCAATATATATTTACCCTTATATTCTGACGCCCATTCTCATTGTCCAGTCAGATTTTGATTTGATTTTGATTTTAATTTTGATTTGTTGGCCGGGGGGCCTGAGTCATTTTAATGGGACAATAATTTAACAGGGTAACAGGGTAACATTTGAATCAAAATAATGTGGGAAAATACAGTGCACATCCATACTAAACAGCGAGATTGAAGAGTACACACATGATTATGTCTATTCCAGGAGACCCCATCCCCTACATTTCCCCTAACTTATGGAAAAGCCTTTCTATCCTTTTCTTACCCATCCTTTTCGATGTCTCTATAAAACAAAATTTCCCTTTTTACTCCTTCAAAGTAATTATTCATATGATATATATAATTTTTTTTAAAATTTCTACCTTTTGCTTAAATTATAGCTTTTTTCCTTCTCTTAATCTAATTATCCATTCGATATCAGTATGTTTGTTCCAGAGCAATTCATCTTCATAGATTTCATCTTCCATGTCTAGAAGGGGCACCATTCCTTTCTTGTATTTGTAGCTACATGAACTATTAGATAATCTAAGAAAACTAACTGGGCGTTCTTTGTTGACTCACTGAAAAATAAAACTTCTACTCGTAAAATCCTACATTCTTAGTCTCCTTGTAAAACAAATGATCATTTATTCGCCTTTAAAAAAAAATTAAAATAATTCGAGTAAGTTGGGTTATTGTACGTAGGATCATCTTTGTCAAATAAAGGCACGGGTTTCCTTATACAACATTAGATAATATCAAGCGGAAGCGCAGGAATTAACACTTTAAAAATTTAAAAATATGACACAATGCTTCATGTATATGGCCCTTTATGTTGCAGCTGACTGTAAAAACCTGCATTCTTTTTCATTTTATTTCAACCAAGAAGTGGCTTTACAGTGCGTCGTTTCTCTGTCAAATTTCACTATAATTATTATCACTGTCCCAAAAAAGAATTTCAGATTAAAAGACTGTAACCTTACCCGACCCGATTCAAATTCCTCGTTTTATGTATACATCATCTATTTATACAGACGTAGAGTTGGTAACACGATTTGTTTATGTTTTTCCAAATTAATATACTGTATATGGTTTACTACCAATCTGCAGTGGTATAAAACTGTTTGTAATTTAATTAAATACGCTAGACAAGTATAAACATATTTTTTTGCATATCTTTAACTAAATTAAGTTATCTGATCCAAGATAAACTCGCCATACACTTTCCGCCATGGCGTTGATGAGTCAACCCGCGCTCTTGGTTACCCCGTTCTGGAAAGTTATATCCATCAAAACTAAAATCGCGCATTCAAGAAACGAATTGACTCATCTCATTCATTCAACATTTGTCGTATCTTAATTTGTATGTATACCCTAAATAAGTTTCCAGTAAATATACTCACTCTTTACGTAATTAATAAATATTGTTTAATTGCAAGCATATATTTTGATGTAAATTCCCACTGACTTGGATCCGCCAAAGCGTGTCCACCACCTTACTTTCATTTTTGCTATTTCGGGCTGGTTAATAGAATGAAAGTAGGTTTTTAATCTATTTCTCAATAATTACTTATTAGGTAAAATTCAATTACAGCTTACGGACATCAGCTCACATGTGATAAAATACTAAAGGTGTAAGCATTTACTCTGGTGCAGACAGTTCGTAGTTTATTGGCAAAATGTCTTAATTTATAAGTATATAGATTAGCATGGTTTTAGATTTCTGCAACAGTCTAATTTTCACATTTTCTTTGAATTAAGTGAAGTGATAGAACAGATAACGTACATGTACATTTATTAATTCTAAATAATAAAGCCACTGATTGCAAAGAAAAAAGCACAGCACTAACAATTTTTTCATATTTATTTTCCATGTATTTTCCCTCACAAAATGTTTATACATCGTACGATCGAATGAGTTCGGACAGTTTGTCTATTCCTTGTTCAACTATATCTAGAGGAATGACACTGATAGAGATGCGGATAAAATTCTTGTAGTTTCCACACATCGACGCCCTATAAAAAAATATTAAAAGTTTAGGAAATGAACAAGTCTTCTTTAACTCTGAAGAAACAACAGAACATAACCCGCATGCGCAAATCTAGAGTAAGGGTCTGTATCTCGTCCCCTAAAAAGTCGGACTTATCAATGAATAATATGAATATTATAAATATTCATCCCCCCTCCCTTCGAAGAAAATTCTCATGTTCCGCATCACTTACTGTGAACCATCCATAACCAACAGGTTCTCTGCTTTAGCCTTCTTCTGGAATTCCTTCCCGTTGATGTTTTCTGGGAGTTTTAACCATAAAAAGAAACCACCCTGTAAATAGAACAAATTAACGCTAGATAAAAGAAAAACGCCCATGGTCGATTTATTATGTCATAATAATGACGGAAAAAACAAACCCACCTTGGGCTCCACGAAAGAAACCGGGGTGTGATTTTCTCGAAGTCGGCGACAGGCTGCTCGGATTTTGTCCTTAAAAATTATATGATGCAGTAATTATAACATATCTTTTAATCCGCCTGCCCACAACACTTACAATGTATCTGGTGCATGCATCTTATTTATTGACGTATAATAGCTTGTTATACGTCACTGATCTTACGAACCGTATTACGTGGGTCCATGCAGTATAGTGCCAGGACGTACATGTATACACGTTTAATTTCAAAACAACACGTATAATAAAATTTAGAGAAAATCGGATGCAAGGAGTTCACCCTATTCCACATTTAGAGTACCGAAAAAATCCATATTACATGAATTACATGTATTTATATACAGAAGACTTAGACTGTGATTTTTGAATGTACAGATTAACAGGGGGGAAAAGGAAGACACAATTGACATGCTGATAAATTATCAAAGTTTGTCAGAAATTTTCAGACTGATTATAAGTTGATTCTAAGTATAAATGATCTACTATCTTACCCCATACAACTTCCGCAGCCTGGCTAGATTGGTCTGCACAAGGCCTAGTTCCAATGCTTTCCCGACCACACGGGACACGTAATGGTTAAAGCAAAAGCCGCTCAACGTCGTATAACTGTACGAAATGGACACATTTATTCGCCATAACTGACCATCAAGAGAATGCATCTTTGAAATGAGGTATTATTAGAGCAGTATGGGGATACATCAATAATAATATCACGTTGCAAATTTTGAATTTAATTTTTGTATTAACACCCAGCCAGTAATCGCAAAAGTTACAATATCACAATATAAATGTACATATACAAACCAATCTCTCAACATTTGAATAATTCGCGGTGATGTTTCAATCCAACCCAGTCGTAGCCCCGGAGAAAAGATCTTGGAGAACGTGCAGTTAGATATTGTGTGACCTCTGTAATCCGGATCCTCTCTATAACAGAAATATGAAAGTGAATACATAGAAACAAGATAGAAAAAAATCAATATATGTGTTGTGATAAAATCCACAAGTAAAATTGTGTGCCTTATGATATGCGCCACTCGTACAAATCTAGTGCAAAAATCTTCACCCAAAAACCAATGAACGTTGGTAAAAAATGTTAAATGGCTCATTTTGAAAACGCCAAAGATGTCTAAATGACAATCACGTATTGATATTCTACTAAGTTTTCCATCATGAATAAACCGCCTATAGCAATTTTTTATGAAATACTGTATATATCAAACATGTTTCGCGAGATCCTATTTTCCTGTAAATACATGTATCTACAGTTCTGTATTCAATCATAACATATCACATTCGCAATTCGTTGGACAGAAGATTAATTCATACCTTTAAGAACAGTTCCAAAAGAAAAGAACGTTGACAATTGTCTTAAAAGCGAGCAATCCTAAAATAACTTTGTCGTAAAAGCAACCATAGATATGTCGGACCTACCCACAAATAAAGTTCTTATGAATAAACAAAAAGTATCAACAGTATTCAAATTATACTAATTACTTCATGTTGATAATCTAAGCATTCTCAGTTTTAAAAAAACAAAGATAGAACTGTCCGTTCGTTGATATTTTTCTTATTAACCATATTGCTTGTTGTCGTAGACACTTTCATGTATCATTTAAACCTAGCTTTTACTTTCATTCACCCATTTATCTATGTTGCTTGTTGTCGTAGACACTTTCATGTATCATTTAAGACCTAGCTTTTACTGTCTTACCCAATTTATCTATATTGCTTGTTGTCGTAGACACTTTCATGTATCATTTAAGACCTAGCTTTTACTGTCATTCACCCATTTATCTATATTGCTTGTTGTGGTAGACACTTTCATGTATCATTCAAGACCTAGCTTTTACCGTCATTCCCCCATTTATCTATATTGCTTGTTGTCGTAGACACTTTCATGTATCATTTAAGACCTAGCTTTTACTTTCATTCACCCATTTATCTATATTGCTTGTTGTCGTAGACACTTTCATGTATCATTTAAGACCTAGCTTTTACTGTCTTACCCCATTTATCTATATTGCTTGTTGTCGTAGACACTTTCATGTATCATTTAAGACCTAGCTTTTACTGTCATTCACCCATTTATCTGTATTGCTTGTTGTCGTAGACACTTCCATGTATCATTTAAGACTTAGCTTTTACTGTCATTCACCCATTTATCTATATTGCTTGTTGACGTAGACACTTTCATGTATCATTCATGACCTAGCTTTTACTGTCATTCCCCCATTTATCTATATTGCTTGTTGTCGTAGACACTTTCATGCATCATTTAAGACCTAGCTTTTACTGTCATTCCCCCATTTATCTATATTGCTTGTTGTCGTAGACACTTCCATGTATCATTTAAGACCTAGCTTTTACTGTCATTCACCCATTTATCTATATTGCTTGTTGTCGTAGACACTTTCATGCATCATTTAAGACCTAGCTTTTACTTTCATTCCCCCATTTATCTATATTAATTTTTGTCGTAGACACTTTCATGCATCATTTAAGACCTAGCTTTTACTTTCATTCCCCCATTTATCTATATTAATTTTTGTCGTAGACACTTTCATGCATCATTTAAGACCTAGCTTTTACTTTCTTTCCCCATTTATCTATATTACTTGTTGTCGTAGACACTTTCATGTATCATTTAAGACCTAACTTTTACTTTCATTCCCCCATTTATCTATATTACTTGTTGTCGTAGACCCTTTCATGTATCATTTAAGACTTAGCTTTTACTTTCATTCTCCGTTTTATCTATATTACTTGCTGTCGTATGCCAGTAGCCTGAGGGGAGGGACCCCATCCTCTGTGTAGGTCAGTAGATTGTACACATCCTCCCCAAACAGAAGCACATCGTACTTCCGGGCCAGGGACACGAGGCGCCGACATTTCTCTGGAATTATATTAGACTGAACATTGATAGGATTGTTTTGAAAAATCAAACTGCGTACAGTTTTATTTTCACCAACGTGTTATTTTTGTCCTTAAACGCCACACGTAAATGATTTTCTTCGATTTTTAAAAAATAATTTTAATTGAAATGTTTTGTCTTCGTGATTTATATTTACATGTATGCACTTGAACACAACAAAGAATTAATAGCAATATTTGACGATTTTGCATGATTTGACCATAGAATATCCCTCTCGACATGACATCATTGGTTTAAGTCCCTCGATGTATGTATATACATGTATTCTAAGTAAACGTGATAAAATGAGACTGAGAACTTTTCTATCCTCACCAGGCGGGAGACAAGACCCCATGGGATTGTGGTGGACGGTCATCACATACAACATCCGCCGGAAGGGGTATCTAGTTTCTGTAGGCGCGGGAGTTTCTTGTAACAGCCTTTCGAAAACATCAAGGTCGATTCCATCGTCATCCGTCTGAACTGAAAAAAAAATATATAACTTGAACAGGAAACTAAATAATTAAAAGGGAGGATGATTGCAAAATTCTTTAAAAAAACACAAGCAAAAGAGGACAAAAATACAAAGCATGCATTTACATGTAATTGTATTCTTTATACATGTATTTGTAATCCAGATATATCAGGAATGTGTATTTATATTAAAAAAATGAAGAGAAAATAAATTACTAATTATGATTATAAAAGAAAAAATAAACATGACACAGTGAGACAGAGGGGATTTTTTTTTATTTCAGTGGTATGAATGTATATGATGATGGAGTTGTACTAACCAGGGATAACTCGATGTTCATAGTCCTTTTGAAACATCCCATGAGCAATAAAAAATGTTGGATCCTCCACAAATATAGGTGCATCTCTGCTCATTAGTACTGAGGTCGTTAGATGTATTCCTTGTGTGGCGGCGGCGGTGATAAACAAATTATCGCTGAAATTTAAATAAAGATTGTATAAAATAAAAGAACAATTCTTCAAGCAATAGCCTTAAACTTTGTTTTAACTAGGCGCTCAACCGTTTTTAAAATTAGTCGCATTAACTCACCTCTCTACATTATCGTTGTACTGAATTTTTAAAAATTCTGTCAACTGGTGCCTGACCTCAGGATCCCCCGTTGGAGGCCCATAATCAAACAGCGCATGCTCGTCGATATCGTTCGTCTGAAAAGTAAACCAATTTTAAGATTGTAAAAAAACCCCACAACCCCAAAACCAAAGAATATTGGGTACTTATGTGCTTCCATACATTGTAATGTACAGAAGCATGACTATTAATTTAATCAGTTGAATTCGAATTTAGTAACGATAATGTCATTACAAAATTGCAAGTAGTTTACCTACAAGAAGAGCCTGCGTTGCCTTTAAGATTATGTCTTTGCATCCTGCCAGTGATTCTTTGCCAGGTCCACCAAACAACAGATCACAAACTTCCGCCATCCTTGAATTAACTTGGAGAATATGCGTCTATTCTAATGACGACAACAGTTGATTTCTGTATTTGGTGAAAAGTTCAAGAATAAGTGTGCTAAAGCCTAAAGCATGTTTACTCATATGTTGACTTGTTTGTAATGCTACACATATATAGGACGTTCCGTGACCTATTCTACGACAAGCTGTTACAGTGATAAATCACCATCGATGAATGTCGAAGAATAAAGATAGCTAATATTAAATATAATATAACTTAATTAACTTAATCCAGTCCTTAGAATGAAAATACATCACCATGTTTTTCCAGTTTTACGATCAAATTATAGGGTATGGGTATATTTAAAAGTGCGCACACAATATATGCACCTTTGATCATCTTAGCCAAGGGTTATAACCTTCTGAGATCGTATCAATCTTTTTTATGGTATTGAAGAAAAATTATAGGAGCGAGTGTTAGAGAAAGAGTATAACAAGAGGTTCTTAGACAATTTGCACCATGCAAACAAAGAGCATGCAGCCAGAAAAGATATAGAGAGTAATCTTTGCATTGCCAACAACTTGAACGTACTTTGACGATATTGTTGAAAAGTGGTGGTGTTACGAGATCTTCGAATGAAAACAAGATGTCAACACTTCCCATTAACAACTTGCGAGTACATCAGTAAACAAGATGGAAAGTAACCTCGACTTTAAAAGAATTTGACAGACGATGTCCAAGTAAAACTAGCAGAAGTAAAAGGACTCTGTTATCATACAAATATAGTATATAATGAAATGGCCATTTCAAGAGGGTAAGGGAAAATGACGTCACAGTAACTCAATGTAAACAAGGGCTGTATGTAACATCGTAGATTAATAACAATAACACATTATCAGATGAAAATAATGAATATTTATTGTCACGAATGAGCAAACACTTTAGTCTAGATGAATATTTCGTTCCCCACATTCGCTCAGAATTCGTTCCGTTGTTTCCCAGAGTTTTTTGGCCAGCCCTGTGTCATACGCACATTTTGGGACCCACATTGTATGATCATACAGAGCACTGTCCATGTAGTAACCCCCCGTCTGTACAGAGTCATCCAGTGCACAAAACAGAACTGGCTGGGCGCCCTCTGTCGGTGACTATAATTTAAAAAAAAAAACCAAAACCATATTAATATATTTCGATTGTATATAAAACATGGAATTTGTCTTTCCACGCATAATGCATCAAACTTGTCTTAGAATATTTGATTGGCGCAGAACTTTTGATCAGCCAATGAAAAAGTGGGTTATGTTCTAAGAAAGTTAGATCATATTAAGTAAAATTTACGCGATTAGGAAGGGGCTTGGTCGATTTCTCCGCTCCCTTCTCAATCGCGTAGTAAATTTTACTTAAATGATCATTCTAATTTTTACATAAAAATACACGACTAGTACTTCAGTTATGCACTATCACATTCTCTTAATATAGTGTTCCGTTGGGACTATACATGTACATGTATGACGGAAATGCAACGGTAGAACAGGTTGGGAACAATTACTCTTTAGCGAGACAGTCTCGCTAAAGCGGGATCGTCCCTCTTTACAGTAATAAAAACATTCCCGCAAATGCGAGATTTTCATGATGTATTTCAAATAAATGAAAAATCCCAATAAAATAAAAAAATCCGGGTAAGAAAAGCAATGTGAAGCAATTTTTATTTTCCAGGACTGACCTTTGTGGCCTAAAATATCGGTGCTCCATTGCTGCAAACAAAAATAGGATGATTTTTTTATCGTGGAAATCGTGAGTATTCTTGCATTGAACGCGAATTTTCCAATTGAAAGTATGTTTTTTCTTCTTATGAAACGAAAACTATTAGAGTTTGTGTTCATTTTAATGACACTGTTTGGCAGTGTAAAAGAAATTAAATAACATGCAACAATTATTGGTTGCTTTTGCTTTTATATTTTGATCTCGGAGGACCAAGAAATTATAAACTACGGAAGGTTGTACCAGCAATATTATATACACCTATGGTAAACAAATATTTTTCAGAAAATTAAATTGATGCTTGTTTTTTAAAGAAAAAATTCAATGCACAATAAAAAAATGATGAGAGAAAATCGATGAACTACATTTTAATATGAAATGAACCAAATAATTCTTGGTACGACTTAACATGTTAACAAGACAATCGCATTTATAACATTTATTACCGCTAGAGGCTTCCATAAAAAAATCTACTAAATAGATTTTGTTTATAACTTGATCTAAGTTTGAAACAAATATATAGTACATGTAAATGAGCCCTTATTATCAATTAAATGTGAAAATGTTCTTCCGCATATTCTTTTGTTTAAAGAAAACAATATAATAATGAAAAAATGTGTCAAAATCTCGCATTTACGGGAATGTTTTAATTACTGTAAAGAGGGATGATCTCGCTTTACCGAGAGAGAGTTTAAGTGAAGTTCATGGTAGAAACGTTCAATCTGATTAAAACCGGATCCTTGATCCGCTCCATGTTATATAAAGTAGCGGATTGACGATCTGATTTTAATAAGAATGGAGAAACTTTCTTCTTTAATAAATATTGACATTTTAACTAATTGGAACAACTGCTTGTCAAGTAAATGCCGTAATATTTTTATGAGGGGAAAAACCCTGCATGCACTGTTTTCTGTTCCTTCTTTTTATCTCATTTAGCAATCAAACTAATTGACCCTTTCAGTAATATTGGATACTAAAAAGTTGCTTATGCGGTTGCAAAAAAGAAAAAGTGCAAAGATGGGAAAAGCGACGTGATGCATAGATGCGACATCAAAATTGACACGAATCGGATGCAAGCGTGCGTTATTGTAATACCTGACGAGAAAAAGCGAGAGAATGACCCCAACAGAACATCAAACATTTTGCAATCAGTTAAGCTTGATAAGAGGCTATTTTTTTTTATCAAGAACTTTCTGATGTATTATAGTTCATACTTTAGTCAGTACTCTAAACACGGTGGAGACTAGTATTTTTACTGGAAGTGGCATGTGACGGAAAACGTCTGTCCTAACGGTGCCCGGATGTACACAACAAACCAACACATCTACAAGATCAAAACGAATTGAAGATAAAAAGTCAACAATAATAGTATTGATTATATAACTTGAGCATCCGGTTTATGTATCATTAATTGCTTGAATTTATAACACAGTAAATCCTGAGTTGATGATGCCAACTATAGGCCCGTGTACCTATCCGGTTGCCTATACGACGCAAATTGTTAACGCAGCAGGAAATACTTAATGCCAGTGTTTAGGATTCCACAGATGGAAATGGACGCATGTTAAACCATAACTTTTAATGTAGGATAATTTCAAAATTATCATTTTCTCATTCACCCAAACAAAGGTGATTTGACATCGTGCATCATCAAATGGTAAAATTTCCGAACGGTTGGGTACATACTGGAAAAAGGGATATTAAACTAACGAACAAAATCCCCCACCTGGTTCCCTTCTGGCCAACTCCTTGGTAAACAGTAAGTTTGCCGCCTTTGAGTTGTGGTACTGGAACTGACTGAATTCCTTCTCCGCCCTCAGATTATCACAGTCTACGTTCCCTATCACGCTGGCAGCAGAGCCTTCATTAACTACCCGTCCTCTAGACCTCTTTATCAAATCTGTAGAAATAGTAATAATGAAACCTTAACCAATTAATACAAGAATAACTTATCAAGTTTATTTTTAAATTGTAACATGCAAGTTGACTGTTTAAAGTAACACTTTGTTATGTGTTAAAATATGAAAACGTCCAAGAAACGTTTGCATGAAAACAACGTAAACAAAAATCGAAATTAGGTACCCAGATGCAATAGTTGGTAACAGTTTATAATTCTATTGTCATATATATTTTGTCTTAATCTGTAACCTGTTTTTGAGTTAATTTTCAGTGATATTTATTTCATTTTGCCTTACACAAGTGTCAAAACCCGTCTTTTTGTAATTTTTTGTTGTTGTGAAAAATAGCCAATATTTCACTTTTTAAGGTCTTCCGTTTCCAACGGAAGACCTTATTGTTATTGCTTTGTTTCTTTTCCTCTATTATTATTATTATTATTATTATTATTATTTTCTGTAACGTTTTCTCAAAAACGCTTTGGCCGATTTTCATGAAACTTTTAGATCTTACTCTGGACAAAATTTGTAAGAAAATTGTCGATCATTTTTTTATTGTCACTTCCGGTCCCGAGATATTAAGGATTTTATGTTTTTGCTTGTTTCTAAAAAAATTCTTAAAGATGGAACTTTCAAATTTTCAGGGATGGTAGAGAGTCTTCAGCCGCAGTGCCCTTCGCATATCCGAACGTCCGCCGTCAATTCCGGTCGTCACCGGAAGGAAGCAAAAATTAGTCATTTTTCAACTTTTTTGATTTGAATTTTTTTTATGTTTTTACTCGATAGAGACCCTTTTAAAACTTCAGAATATGAAATCCGTTTTAAAATCGATCCACGCATTCTCGAGATTTCGGGCTCCAAAGTTCTGAAGAGTAAGTCCGCATAGCTCAGTCGTTAAAGTGGTGGACTTATGCCCAGGCGACCCGGGTTCAGTCCCCGAGTGCCGAATGTTTTTTCTTCCTTAGTTGTTTTAAGAATAATGATTTTATATTTGAAATGATAGATTTTACTTATTTCCAATTTTATTTTATCAAAAATCACAATAATAGCGACTTTTTAAATATAATTTAAGTATAATTATATGTCTATTGAAATTCATATAGAGGGTTTTAAATGGAATTTGATGAAGTGTTAAGAAATGATAGAAAAGAACAACTATCCCTTTAGTCTACTTTATGGTGCAATCAAACGGAAGACCTCTTGTTGCTCGCAACGAGCGTCTAGTTATATTTACAATTCCTTTGTTTTTGTTTCCAGAGTGATTAACAGCGCCATAAGCAAAGCAATACGTATGTATACCATTCTCCTTTGATTATACAAGGAACAAAGCCTACCTATTATTAGAGTCGTCAGAAGAAAAGGTCCAAAATGGTTTGTTGCGAAAGTCAATTCAAGTCCCTCTTCCGTAAATATCTTCTCTAAGGCTAATCAAAATTACATAATAGAACTAAGATGTGGCAGTAAACATTGCAATCAAACATTACAAAAACATTTTTTTTATTGTTTAATCGACTTTATCTTCTATCTTCAAAACATCACCAATTTTTATTCGCGACAAATTTATTTCGCGGTTAACCATCGATAAACTTGATTGCAGGGAATAAGCATAATTTGGTATCATAAATCAATCAGAAAAGGTATTAAATAATTTCGTGGCTAAAAATATACGCGGGACGACACACTTGTGATTTTTTACGAAATACTTTTGAATGCGTATCGAAACCTTTTTTTTAGAACTTAATGCCTTTTCTTTTATAGAGTCAGTCTGTGCTCCATATTTTTGTCTTAGTCTAAATCAGGTCTGATGGAAAACAAACCGATTTCAATCAACAAAAAAGTGGACCCACGATATATTAAAAATATCATTTTTTATCCCAACAATTGAACTTTTTAGAAAAATAATGCAAGTCCGTAAATTCGTGGACAAAGCGGATGCAGTATTTAAACCACGCACTTTGTTACTGAAATAGCTAAGTGGTTAGAGAATCAGGCATTAGGTCACTTTAAAGAACTAAGCTTTTTAGGTTGTGGGCTCCATACCACAAAAACTGAGAGCAATTTTTTTTCTTGTCGTTTGTCAAAATATTCAAAGCTGAATATAGTTAAAGATATTGCTTTTGCAAATTTGTATTGTAACATTTATCAAATAGGTATACATGTAATTAGAGAGGAAAAAAAATTGAAATTGCATTTTACGACTAAACCAAATATTAGACATTTGCGCTATCTTATCCCCCATCTTCTTTACACTTCTTGTATGCAGTGTTTATTTTAAATCAATAAAGTAAATATTAAAAAGGGGTAAAAACAATAGAACAAAATAATAGGACACTTTCCTTAAGGTGCATTAAACCAACTTCAGGCATAATTATACGTACTCACAACTCCTGCATTGTTGATCAGAATGTCAACACTTCCTTCTTCTTTTTTGATGACGTCAACGAACTTTCTAATTGATGACATTACACTTAGGTCCACCTGTCTGCATAAGACTTTGGTATTCCCTGTCAATTGAACAATCTTGTTCCTAGCTGCCTCGCCTCTCTCCAAATTTCGACATGCAAGAATCACCCTTCCGTTTCTCTTGGCGAGATCTAAGGCCGTTTCAAACCCAATGCCTGAAAAATGAAAAATATGCTCCTAAATGTAAAAAAAAATCGACTTTTTCATTGGTTCAGCATCTTCGCTATAGTGAGGAGATGTGCGTATGAGAAATTCTAGGCTAGTGAAGATGTTGGTTCAGCTACCATCCTCTTTCTGAAGTTCGCCAGGTCATATAAGCAGGGAAGGGGGGGGGGGGGTCAGAAGAGTCTCGAATTATACAATGTTCCAATAATTGAAAAAAACCTGTATACCTGTAAATGTAGCAAATGTATTTAAGAATAGTCTTGAGTGAAAACTAACTAAAGACTAAACAAATTTCATAAAAATATGTTGCAACGCTTAATGCAATAAATTCTTGCATTAACAGTTGACATGTGCAACTGTTAATGATAAATCGCCGCTTAATGAGAGAATTGTATCATTAAGCGTCACAAATGCACAGCAGCCTTAACGCTTAATGAAACAAGCAAATATCGACACCCTCAACCGCTAATTATACATACTTTATATCATTAAGCGTTGCACTTGCACCCTTTAATGATACAAAATTTTAAAAATGAATGAAATAACACTGTTGTTAATAAAGCAATACGATGTATATCTTGAGCGAATAAAGAATAGTAATAAATGACTTAGTTGTGAATCCTAGTGTATTCATACTAGTATAAGAAAATTATGTATGTAGACATAGTATAATCTAATCATTTTACGTAATGGGTTAAACCAAGAATGGTCTTATATATTTCAACTAACATTTCTCTTCAATTTACATGAAAAAGTGAATTATGATGTTAGGAAAATTATCAAATTACTGAGAGTACTTGAACAGTAAATTTCAGAAGATTTCAGTATGAATAATTTAAATGAGCATTGGCAACTTCGAAGAATATAAAGCTCGCCTGATAAGAATTATAAATGCATTTGTGTCTAATGAAAATTCAATTCAATATTGTTATTTGTCTATACGTATAATTAAAAATTGATCCCCGAGTCTGTTTACTTTTCTCATGAATAACATGCATCGGAAATCAAAAAAGTCCTCATATTATTACACAAATGGGACGATCAGGCATTTTATATTGTGATTCTATCCTTTACAGGTCTTATTCCAAACAGTATTGGCCCGTAAAACTCGTGCGTACAAATTCTTTAATAAACAACAGGTGCTCACTAACCATGAAAAAGTCCGTGCACCCGGTGAAGTGTGTATCAAACGTTTATTTATTTATTTACCTTTTATTTATTTATTTTTTTTGGGGGGGGGGGGCTACATCCACGCAGGCAATTAGGCCAATGTAAGTGTGTACTGTTGTGCGAGATCTATGTTTTGGGTTTCAGCCACAGGCGGTTTGATGGAGGGAGGGGGTGGGGTTCTGCTCGTTATGCTACACTGACTTATTATGAATTTCTATATCATTAAAATAACCATATATTTTAGTTTTATATTGTAAATTTTAAAATTACTATAGGCGAGTTTAAATTGAAAATTTACAATTTGAAAAACTGGACACAAATTTAATTTAAACAAAGAGTAAGGTATTTTGTGTGTGGGGGGGATAACTACGCGGCTTTTTTCACCTGGTAAGTAAAAAAATTACAATATAATTGTTCGATGTATGAATAAAATTTATGGATGAAGATAGGTATTGTATATGACGATGATGAATTGTATTGTACATATACATATATACATGTGTGCGATGTAGACAATGTTTGGAAATTTTGTAAGAATAGTTCTGTACACATGCCCTCAACAGTTAAAAAAGACAAAATTGATCCCCCTTTAAGATTTTATTCGGATTTTTGTCATGCATATTAGACATTATACGTATGATGAACACTATTAAAAAAATCAAACGGTAATTCAGTTCAGTGCAATAATTGTATTATACAAAACAAAAATATTAAGACTGTGCAATCAAATCATTGAGCTTTTGTCACCCCCCCCCCTCCCACACAAAAACACAGCAATGATGCATCGACATTTGAGCGCTGTTCGAAATCGCAAAACAAAAGTGAACTATATTTTCATTATTGTTTGTATGTAATGATGATCATGCACGGATATAAACTGTACATGCACATTTATTTTGAATAATTGTTTAATTAAAACAGATGAATATATTTTCTTTGGCGTTCACACTGGCTTAAGAATTAATGATCATTGCAACAAGTATTCCATAAAATAGTACACTAATACGGGTCATTACAATTTGTGTATTTAAATAATAGACTAAGTCATCTTGAAGAAAAACACGTGTATAGCGAATTCACTACACATCATTACGAAATCGTTATACGAATATAAAGAAGTAAATCCACTGGTCACTGATACTTTGCTATAACTGAGTTTTTCTGTTATATTATTAGGTAGGTTTTATCTGGCATGCATATTTTCATTACAAATATTTTTTTTCTCTCAAAATACGTTTTTATTCATACTACTGATCCTGTTTATTCTTTTCATTAAATATGTCGTTTTGTTTCCCAACTGTGGATCAAAACTCGGTAAATGTATTTAAGGTCTATAAAATACTTATATTAGATTAAATAGGAAATTTTGAAATCTTGTTTAAAAAAAAAGTGATACACACACTTTTAACTGGTCTAGCTTTCAGTGCGCTCAATATTTTGTTCAATTATAGGTTGTAATGTGATTAAGCATTCAATTGCATAATTGTTTTGGTTAAATGGCATATTTAAAAGCGTTCAGCGTATATGGCTTGGTCGCGAACATAAGTCGTGGAACAGTTTATCGGGAAATCAGGTCCCCGCGTCTATGATCATGTGGAGTCGCAAAGCCTGAATCATCATATTAAACGAGAAGCGAAGATATATGCATTACCACCACTCTTTGAAGCCAAATAAATATTTTTACTTGCGCGTTTTTAAAGTGTTTATTTGGAATAATGTGTGTTTAATAAATATTATAATAATGGTTTCGTTTGTTTTTTACCTTGTTGAAATAAAAAAAAATTATTATTATAGAAGATCATGATCTAAAGAATCAGATGATGTTTCGTTGCAAGGCGAAGATCATTAGATCAAACTCGATGCTATGTATTACTTCTGATCTGATGAGTTGCACCTGGTAACTGGCCCTTTTGATCAAGTTACCGTTGTAATATTATAACTAACACTTACATGCATCTTCGTTATCGTATTTGATATGTCAATCACAAAAAAATCCATACAGACCAAGATGTCCTTTTGTTAGACCTTAAATACATATAGCTGTTACTAAAAATTAAATAATTAATTTGATTTTCGTCATTAAAAAAGTGTTTGTTAGTAAAAAAGAAATTGCCTCTTTCATAGACATAATTATATTACGGCGGCATGGAAGGGCCAGATGAATAAAAACTAAATCTTATTTGTTCGGATGAATAAGTACGGCGGCGTGGATGGCCAGATAAAAACATAAATAAATCTTATTTGTTCGGACGAATTAGGATTTGTTTGGAAGAATTAAGATTTGTTCGACGATTTAGGATTTGTTCGGACGAACAAGTTATTTGTTAATATGAGAAGTAATTTAGACTCTGGCAATGATGTAATGAAAAAAGAGGAGGTCTCTGATCAAGCCAACCCTTTCCTTCAAATAATAAATTGCTATTCGTAAGTGTTATATTAACTGACATTTATATAATATCTGACATATTTTGCTGACATGCTCAATTCTCAAAATACATCATAATTTTGCATGTTTTTTTTGTGTATAAAGTAATATCATTATTACAAAGCTTGTGCAGAAACATTACAGATACAATCATGTAATAATTAAGATATTTTGTCTATAAATTTCAAAATTCGGTGGTAACGCATAGTCACCAATTTTCTTCATGTTCCGTGTTTTGATACCTTAGCATTGGTATATAAAGATATAAGACAACCTTGAACTGTTGCCATGGAGACCGGTTGTCATGGTAACAGAGGTACAAGATTGAAAAATGGCCGTTTTAAGCTATTTTAGAGACATATAACATTAATGAATGGAATGATCAAACATGTTCTCAACTTTCATGTAATGTAAGCTGAAGCTGCATTTTTGCAAAATAAATGGCCGTTGCAATGACGTTTTGAACAATCAAGAATTTATGAATTATTGTATTAAACTTGTACATATTTCCTTAGCAATGACAATTTAACGACGATCAATAATGCTTGAATATATTTGTTATATATTAAGTAAACACGTTTCCCACAAATAACAACAAAGAATGGTTTTAAATTGTATTTAAAACGTCAAGCATTTTCGCTTTACAGAATCACTATGGTTTTCTTCCTTTTTTAAAAATATTTTTAACCGTGTTACCATGGTAACATGTTACAATTTTTTATATGATGTGCATATTTTAAATAAAGCTATACATCTATGAGTTTGGTTCAATAATCAATTCTATGGTATTTAAAAAATAGGAAAATATGTTTTCAAAATAATTTTCGCTTTTCGCTTTCCATGGAAACAATCTTTAGAAGTTTATTTGCCCACCAATGTTTTTCTATAATTTGAAAATTGATCAAATGGTTGGTTCAAAAGTTTACATTTCATAACTTAGATCAGCTGAAATTACTTTATATTGCTTTAAAGTTGATAAGATTTGCCATTTTGGTATCTTTGGTATCCGGTACCATGGCAACTGTAGCCCTTAGCAACAAGTTTATGTTATCTAGCTACTTTGTACATCAATATGTATCATTGTATGCGATATAAAGATGATTGGTGACTAAGCGTGTCGGAACTCCTAAATACAATTTTGATTTTTACATAGGATTGATCTTAAAAAACTAAAATTATGATTGATAAGCAAATTGAATTCCATTCATTTTTACAATTTTGTATCATTAACGGGTGCGAGTGCAATGCTTAATGATATAAAGTTTGTATCATTAGTGGTTGAGGGTGTCGATATTTGCTTGTTTCATTAAGCGTTAAGGTTGCTGTGCATTTATTACGCTTAATGATACAATTCTATCATTAAGCGGCGATTTATCATTAACAGTTGGACATGTTAACTGTTAATGCAAGAATTTATAGCATTAAGCGTTGCAATTGCAATTTATATCATTAAGCGGCGTTGTATCATTAACGGTTTTTACATTTGAGTTTATCCATTGAAGAATTTGTGATCAAATTTTCATTCAGAAGCAAAAAGCAGAGACACAGCAGAAAGATATGCTTAACATATTCTCTGCTCTCATATTGTTACTGGTTGATTCTTCAAAGACTGTGAAATCTGGTATGTATTATTAATGAATCTATTTTACTCACTAAGCTGCCATTTATTAAACTCATTGAGCTATTTATCGCTAGATTAGTCATTAATGATGCAAATTATATATTAGATGTATTTTAATACCATTTTGAATGCTTAAAACACAATCATACTCAGTGGTAAACTAATTGAAATTTACATTCCAAACATATTTGCATGTAAAGTGTGTGGAAAGCTACTGTTGATATACCACAATAACGCAGACAGGGTACTCAAAGGTTAAATGAGTTTTATTATGGCGTCACAAATGTTGAATAATTTTAAAATGCAACGTCACAAAAGTATATCAAAGTTAACGCTTGTTGCTGTTACAGAGGCTTTTTCATTAATTGGAACTTACTCTTAGAATAAAGCACCAATTTAAGGTATAAATCAAATTGCAGACAAGGTAAAAAGAGAAAAGATGTAAATATAAATGTTTTATGCAAATTAATTTTTATAACGTGCTAACATGCATTACTTCATATGTATGCATACACCGCTGCAGTTCAAAGACTAATTAATTTAATTCCGGTTGTAAATGTCTTTCTGATTGGTTAAGAAAATTATATTCTATAGTATAAAGAATGTTGTCTACGTCATAGACAGATTAGTGTCAAAAAACATACGATAATTTTTTCTGGATTTTATTAGGTCATGCAAATTTTAATACAAAGGACTATATTTGATATGTCCAAATATGTGCACCCACATTTATCCAACTTTTTAATAATTTCCTATCAAAGTCAAATCTTCATTAAATATTATACCGAGGTTGTCTATCACATTATTTTTATAGTCATCATTGTCCAACAGCAGTTTATCTACGACGTCTCACACACACACTTATTCCCGCAATTTTGCGAACAAATGAAAATATCGTTATCTTCCCTTCATATTTTGCCTTCTGAAGTACAGAGCGCAGGTGTCCTCAAGTACGTTTTGAACATATGATTTTGTTCATATAAGTATACACATCATAGCTGAAAATGGTACTTGAGTAAGCGTGTGCTCCCAGTCGAAAAACCGTTGGAAAGCACTCTTATTTTGCTCCAAATCATTCATTTATCAAAATAACACAATCATCATCAATTGCGTTAAGCCGCCGCTGAGGTGATAACCTTTGGCATGCTTAATTTCAATATGATTTTAACTATCTTAAATCTAATTGTTAAAACTCTCTTTAAAAGTACAATTTTTGGGGCGAGAAATGCACAATAACTCAGATAGTCCTATAAATTGTAATGAATCATATGTGTGACAAAGATGAAGAAAATTAACTTTTATTGAACTTGTTTGTTGGAATGTGAGTGATCCACAAATAAAGGGTTTATTGAATCTGTCGCACAATTTGTTAAGTTAGGAAATACTTCTTGTATCAGAATAAATGCTGACTAAACGGTAAAGGTCGTTCATGTGTCTCGCTCCAATTACCTGTTTACCTATGAGTTTTACAACAATAAGTTCTTGTACTTACTTGAACCAGTGACGTATTGCGCTTTTAAATAAACAAAGAGCCGATTTACATTCCGGGGTATATATTCGTTCGCAATTCAAAAGATACTGTTCTGAACAAATTTTATGAATTATAATATTGAGATGCATATTTTGTACTGATAAACATTTGATTGTTATTTTCTAATAAAAAATAATAGGATCTTTTAAAATAAAATGGCATATATGAGACCTATTTAAATGTCATTTTATTGCGTAGGAATACATAATTGAAGCAACAAAAACAGTCTTTCTAATTGTACACCACAATAAAGAGGAAAGTTTGTGAAGGAATATTAAATCATTGTTTAAGGTGAGATTAAAGACTTAAATTTATCTTAATTTGATACACGTGTAATAGAACATTGGGAAATATGTTTTCCATACCTATATTTAACTGATTCCTGAACATTCCAGATTCAATTTCCTGCTTTAGCTATTTAAATATTTAAAGTTTAATTTACCAATTTCGACATATTTTATTCAAAAACACTTCAAAATAGTCACTTATTTCGGTTCGGTATGTGTAACAACATTAAAATTCCCAATGGGTCCGTTCAAAATATTACTTAAGCAAAATAATCACCGAATTTTCCATAAATTGGAGGCGTTCTGCCCGGTAGATGTGCTATGTTGTTAGGAATAAAAAATTTATATCCTGTACCCAAATGATTGAAAAGAAATATCTTGTGGACCAGGATTATAGTTTTGTGCGGTAATACTGTAGCAGTTTGTTGACAACCTAATTGCTGACATTAGCCGCCAAGCTCTACTTATATTTCTTTGTATTTACTTATTCTATTAAGTTATTGTCAGGATGTGTGTATGCATTGCTCAATATTCTCTCTTTATTTATTTCTTTTTACATCTCATGAGGTATTTTAGTTTGAGCCCATATGAAAATGAAAATGCAATGCAAGAATAAGAAACATTTAACTGTGTTCAATTGACAGTCCCTATAGGGTTTATGAATGACAACTCATTACAAATGATTAATATCATAATGATTTAACAAAACGACAGGTTAAATGATTTGTTTGCAACATTTTATGATAAAAATGTATTAAGCTTCCTGATTTCTAAATGAAACTACAAACTCAGGAAGAATCATGTTCACTATAATAAAGATTCCGATTATTACTTTTCTCTACAATGTTATAGAAGAGCAGATGAGGTCGTATACCCTTTGCTAGTAAAGAGGCAAAGATATATCTGGCGATAAATGTAATGTTCTTTATTTTTCTTTCAGATAAAATGCTTTCTGAAAAAAATTTTATGCAGATATTTAAGTACATGCGGGATGATGTCATCTCGCAATGTAAAAAGGTTTGCTGGGATTGGAAAACATGGGTTGTTACTGCTAGGTGGTCTGTTGTGCATGGATGGATTAAAAGACCACCAAGACCAGCCATCAAAACCAAAGTTTCAGCTCGAAGGTAAATTTTTTGTTTTTAATTTACTTATATCTATAGACGTATATAATAATGCGAACTAAGTAAATAATTAAGTAAGCATGCAAGTTTTTCTGTATTCATGCATAGATGTATCGGTGCATGCACACACACATGTATGTTGCTTTTATATATATATTGATGTCATTGAGGTTAAAATGATATGAGAAAAAGTGACACTTTAGACGAATGCATGCGAGTAAACAATTTTCAATTAAACGTATGAATTTTTAAAATAAATATAATCTGATGAACATTTTAATCCACAGGTTACCTCTTAAGAAATCCAAGAAGAGAGAAAAGCGGAATGGTTCAGCTGATGACAATGGGGATGATGAGTTAATCTTCCCTCTTGAATTGAACTAGCATTGACATTTAATATAGGAATGTGCATAAATTTGATGTCATCAAAATGTTAATTGGGTTAAACTTCTAAGCAACTTTTTGTGTAAAAGAGAGATTCTACGTGTATTTTTCATTATTTTGGATAAAGATATAGATTTTTAAAAAACGTTGTGTTTTACTAAGTTGTACAAATCGCCTGGTTTGTAGCAATGTACGCATTAAGAAGAATTATTTTCAGGGTTTATGGTGCTAAAACTGCTCGAGACTTTTTTAACCTTGAATTTGATAAAGAATAAGATATCTCATTAAATAACTTTATGAATACAATACCGATATAAGTCAGATAACTGTTATACCGTATAATGGATTATACTTGATTCCCAAATACATGTAGCTATTACCTTTGGAAATTTTAAAAGATGTTTTTGACAATTTTCAACAAAAGGAAAGCTGATGTAACTTTTTATCAAGAGAGGTGTAAGAACACAACTTGTATTTAAAAAATACATCCAACTTCAATTTTTTCTTCAAGAAGTAAAATAATTTGTTACCATTACCTTTTTTTTAATTCCAAAAGTGAACTTTATCCTTTGATAAACACTTAAAAATCATGCTAAAATTCTTGTGAACAGACTTACAATTTATAAGATATGAACTATGAAAGTTATGGATGGACTACCTTTAAATATTACTGGTCGTATCTTCGCTAAACTTGAAAGAATGATGCATTTATGACACAGATGTTCTTGATATTTTATATATGTCTCTTATCAATGTACACTCCCTTGTTCCAGTCATTAAAAAAGTCCAAGACTTTAGTTTTTAGCTCATCCAGATTGGGTCGAGGAACGGTATACTATTGCCTCCGCGTCAGCATAGTTTACTTCATGAGTTTTACCGGCACGTTTGATTGTCTAAGATTTTTGAAGCAGGTCTCATATCTAGGTAAATATTGGTACTTAATGTTACTATTTGCTTGGATAGTGCATCGACTAATTTTAGCGATAGGTTTTGGATTGTAAAGATGGTTACAGTTGTTGGATGAATTTATAGATTTTGAAACAGGTGTCTTTTTATGACCATATCTAAGTTATTGTTGTTTCTAAATAAAACAAAGGTTTGGGATGGTGCAGGAGGCTTAAGATTTGGATAAGGTAAAAGTGTTTGAAGCAAATACCCTGTGGTGGCTACAACAACTTTTTACAATTATTGGTCCTATCGTTACCAAACTTGGTAAAGTGATTCATCGTGTGACACAGACGCTCATGACATACAAAGATGCTGAATATATTACTGGTTCAATCATAATTAAACTCGGAGTAATTCTGTATTTATGCGCCAAAATAATTTCATATATTGTCTATTTCTGTTTGGTCGCACAGAGAAGGAACATAAACTGGGTGTGAAAACGCACTTTCGTCTTGATTCGCTAATCGCAGTCGAGTGTTCTACTGTTTCGTCCAGTTTCGTTAGCATGAAAACAACAGATGTCATTTTAGTAATTCCAACTTTAAAGAATGCACTTGCACTTACCCACTAGATTAGTATACAGATTTTAAAGTAAACTAGTTGGACTTTTACTCCAGTATTTTTCATTTACCTGAACAACATGTCATGTTGTGCTTCATGGCTTTTCTGTGAATTCTAAAGTAATAAAAAAAATCAAAAAGTACACTTCTTGCTAGCAATTAATAATTTTGGTCATTCACATCGCCATCTCCTTTAAAGTGATGATTCACATAAGTTAAAAACTTTCTGCAATTTAGTGCAAATACATTTGAAATTATTGAATATACTTTAAAATTAATTTATTTACTGACCGACCCGGTAAGTATATGCCCCTGCTTTAAATAATAATTATCACCTGATCACGTGATGTCACAAGCCTATTTAATAGGTAAACAAGTAGTCGACGCGAAAGCATGGTCGGCATGCTGGAAACAGGCTAATGCATTCGTAGACAACAGAAAGAAAAACTGAGAAACTCGGTTTTAAGCCTAGGAGTCCCTAGAAAGTGGTAATACTGACGTTCTGGTTTTTTATTCTCTGATTAGGTATGAATTCAAATGGTGGTCTTTAGGTTTATTAATAATAGTTATTCTTTTGTAACGAAAGTTTTGGAGGAATTATTTTTTGTGAACATCAAAAAAGTATTTAACTATTTAATTCTGTAAACAAATTTGCAGTCACCCCCCCCCCCCCACACACACACGCATTTCCTTTGTATTACTTTTACCGCGGTCAAGTGCTGATTTACACTTACAGAATCGTTTATAAATATGCATAAGAACATAATTATTGGTTGTGCACGATTTTGTGTAATTGGTGCGTCTTTCACAGTCTTTCCACACAATATTAGTACTGCAGTACCGTTTGCTTGTTTTACTTGATGACCGAAACTTAAAATACCGACCAAATTATCTCAAAGGTTCCCATCTTTCTTCAAAACATGGTCCTGCTACCTCATATGATAAAGACTCGTTGGAGTTTATCCATTGAAGAATTTGTGATCAAATTTTCATTTAGAAGCAAATAGCAAAAAAGCAGAGACACAGCAGAAGGATATGCTTAGCATATTCTCTGCTCTCATATTGTTGCTGGTTGATTCTTCAAAGACTGTGAAATCTGGTATATATTATTAATGAATCTATTTTACTCACTAAGCTGCCATTTATTATACTCATTAAGCTATTTATCGTTAGATTAGTCATTAATGGTGCAAATTATATATTAGATGTATTTTAATACCATTTTAAATGCTTAAAACACAATCATACTCAGTGGTAAACTAATTGAAATTTACATTCCAAACATATTTGCATGTAAAGTGTGTGGAAAGCTACTGTTGATATACCACAATAACGCAGACAGGGTACTCAAAGGTTAAATGAGTTTTATTATGGCGTCACAAATGTTGAATAATTTTAAAATGCAACGTCACAAAAGTATATCAAAGTTAACGCTTGTTGCTGTTACAGAGGCTTTTTCATTAATTGGAACTTACTCTTAGAATAAAGCACCAATTTAAGGTATAAATCAAATTGCAGACAAGGTAAAAAGAGAAAAGATGTAAATATAAATGTTTTATGCAAATTAATTTTTATAACGTGCTAACATGCATTACTTCATATGTATGCATACACCGCTGCAGTTCAAAGACTAATTAATTTAATTCCGGTTGTAAATGTCTTTCTGATTGGTTAAGAAAATTATATTCTATAGTATAAAGAATGTTGTCTACGTCATAGACAGATTAGTGTCAAAAAACATACGATAATTTTTTCTGGATTTTATTAGGTCATGCAAATTTTAATACAAAGGACTATATTTGATATGTCCAAATATGTGCACCCACATTTATCCAACTTTTTAATAATTTCCTATCAAAGTCAAATCTTCATTAAATATTATACCGAGGTTGTCTATCACATTATTTTTATAGTCATCATTGTCCAACAGCAGTTTATCTACGACGTCTCACACACACACTTATTCCCGCAATTTTGCGAACAAATGAAAATATCGTTATCTTCCCTTCATATTTTGCCTTCTGAAGTACAGAGCGCAGGTGTCCTCAAGTACGTTTTGAACATATGATTTTGTTCATATAAGTATACACATCATAGCTGAAAATGGTACTTGAGTAAGCGTGTGCTCCCAGTCGAAAAACCGTTGGAAAGCACTCTTATTTTGCTCCAAATCATTCATTTATCAAAATAACACAATCATCATCAATTGCGTTAAGCCGCCGCTGAGGCGATAACCTTTGGCATGCTTAATTTCAATATGATTTTAACTATCTTAAATCTAATTGTTAAAACTCTCTTTAAAAGTACAATTTTTGGGGCGAGAAATGCACAATAACTCAGATAGTCCTATAAATTGTAATGAATCATATGTGTGACAAAGATGAAGAAAATTAACTTTTATTGAACTTGTTTGTTGGAATGTGAGTGATCCACAAATAAAGGGTTTATTGAATCTGTCGCACAATTTGTTAAGTTAGGAAATACTTCTTGTATCAGAATAAATGCTGACTAAACGGTAAAGGTCGTTCATGTGTCTCGCTCCAATTACCTGTTTACCTATGAGTTTTACAACAATAAGTTCTTGTACTTACTTGAACCAGTGACGTATTGCGCTTTTAAATAAACAAAGAGCCGATTTACATTCCGGGGTATATATTCGTTCGCAATTCAAAAGATACTGTTCTGAACAAATTTTATGAATTATAATATTGAGATGCATATTTTGTACTGATAAACATTTGATTGTTATTTTCTAATAAAAAATAATAGGATCTTTTAAAATAAAATGGCATATATGAGACCTATTTAAATGTCATTTTATTGCGTAGGAATACATAATTGAAGCAACAAAAACAGTCTTTCTAATTGTACACCACAATAAAGAGGAAAGTTTGTGAAGGAATATTAAATCATTGTTTAAGGTGAGATTAAAGACTTAAATTTATCTTAATTTGATACACGTGTAATAGAACATTGGGAAATATGTTTTCCATACCTATATTTAACTGATTCCTGAACATTCCAGATTCAATTTCCTGCTTTAGCTATTTAAATATTTAAAGTTTAATTTACCAATTTCGACATATTTTATTCAAAAACACTTCAAAATAGTCACTTATTTCGGTTCGGTATGTGTAACAACATTAAAATTCCCAATGGGTCCGTTCAAAATATTACTTAAGCAAAATAATCACCGAATTTTCCATAAATTGGAGGCGTTCTGCCCGGTAGATGTGCTATGTTGTTAGGAATAAAAAATTTATATCCTGTACCCAAATGATTGAAAAGAAATATCTTGTGGACCAGGATTATAGTTTTGTGCGGTAATACTGTAGCAGTTTGTTGACAACCTAATTGCTGACATTAGCCGCCAAGCTCTACTTATATTTCTTTGTATTTACTTATTCTATTAAGTTATTGTCAGGATGTGTGTATGCATTGCTCAATATTCTCTCTTTATTTATTTCTTTTTACATCTCATGAGGTATTTTAGTTTGAGCCCATATGAAAATGAAAATGCAATGCAAGAATAAGAAACATTTAACTGTGTTCAATTGACAGTCCCTATAGGGTTTATGAATGACAACTCATTACAAATGATTAATATCATAATGATTTAACAAAACGACAGGTTAAATGATTTGTTTGCAACATTTTATGATAAAAATGTATTAAGCTTCCTGATTTCTAAATGAAACTACAAACTCAGGAAGAATCATGTTCACTATAATAAAGGTTCCGATCATTACTTTTCTCTACAATGTTATAGAAGAGCAGATGAGGTCGTATACCCTTTGCTAGTAAAGAGGCAAAGATATATCTGGCGATAAATGTAATGTTCTTTATTTTTCTTTCAGATAAAATGCTTTCTGAAAAAAATTTTATGCAGATATTTAAGTACATGCGGGATGATGTCATCTCGCAATGTAAAAAGGTTTGCTGGGATTGGAAAACATGGGTTGTTACTGCTAGGTGGTCTGTTGTGCATGGATGGATTAAAAGACCACCAAGACCAGCCATCAAAACCAAAGTTTCAGCTCGAAGGTAAATTTTTTGTTTTTAATTTACTTATATCTATAGACGTATATAATAATGCGAACTAAGTAAATAATTAAGTAAGCATGCAAGTTTTTCTGTATTCATGCATAGATGTATCGGTGCATGCACACACACATGTATGTTGCTTTTATATATATATTGATGTCATTGAGGTTAAAATGATATGAGAAAAAGTGACACTTTAGACGAATGCATGCGAGTAAACAATTTTCAATTAAACGTATGAATTTTTAAAATAAATATAATCTGATGAACATTTTAATCCACAGGTTACCTCTTAAGAAATCCAAGAAGAGAGAAAAGCGGAATGGTTCAGCTGATGACAATGGGGATGATGAGTTAATCTTCCCTCTTGAATTGAACTAGCATTGACATTTAATATAGGAATGTGCATAAATTTGATGTCATCAAAATGTTAATTGGGTTAAACTTCTAAGCAACTTTTTGTGTAAAAGAGAGATTCTACGTGTATTTTTCATTATTTTGGATAAAGATATAGATTTTTAAAAAACGTTGTGTTTTACTAAGTTGTACAAATCGCCTGGTTTGTAGCAATGTACGCATTAAGAAGAATTATTTTCAGGGTTTATGGTGCTAAAACTGCTCGAGACTTTTTTAACCTTGAATTTGATAAAGAATAAGATATCTCATTAAATAACTTTATGAATACAATACCGATATAAGTCAGATAACTGTTATACCGTATAATGGATTATACTTGATTCCCAAATACATGTAGCTATTACCTTTGGAAATTTTAAAAGATGTTTTTGACAATTTTCAACAAAAGGAAAGCTGATGTAACTTTTTATCAAGAGAAGTGTAAGAACACAACTTGTATTTAAAAAATACATCCAACTTCAATTTTTTCTTCAAGAAGTAAAATAATTTGTTACCATTGACTTTTTTTTAATTCCAAAAGTGAACTTTATCCTTTGATAAACACTTAAAAATCATGCTAAAATTCTTGTGAACAGACTTACAATTTATAAGATATGAACTATGAAAGTTATGGATGGACTACCTTTAAATATTACTGGTCGTATCTTCGCTAAACTTGAAAGAATGATGCATTTATGACACAGATGTTCTTGATATTTTATATATGTCTCTTATCAATGTACACTCCCTTGTTCCAGTCATTAAAAAAGTCCAAGACTTTAGTTTTTAGCTCATCCAGATTGGGTCGAGGAAAGGTATACTATTGCCTCCGCGTCAGCATAGTTTACTTCATGAGTTTTACCGGCACGTTTGATTGTCTAAGATTTTTGAAGCAGGTCTCATATCTAGGTAAATATTGGTACTTAATGTTACTATTTGCTTGGATAGTGCATCGACTAATTTTAGCGATAGGTTTTGGATTGTAAAGATGGTTACAGTTGTTGGATGAATTTATAGATTTTGAAACAGGTGTCTTTTTATGACCATATCTAAGTTATTGTTGTTTCTAAATAAAACAAAGGTTTGGGATGGTGCAGGAGGCTTAAGATTTGGATAAGGTAAAAGTGTTTGAAGCAAATACCCTGTGGTGGCTACAACAACTTTTTACAATTATTGGTCCTATCGTTACCAAACTTGGTAAAGTGATTCATCGTGTGACACAGACGCTCATGACATACAAAGATGCTGAATATATTACTGGTTCAATCATAATTAAACTCGGAGTAATTCTGTATTTATGCGCCAAAATAATTTCATATATTATCTATTTCTGTTTGGTCGCACAGAGAAGGAACATAAACTGGGTGTGAAAACGCACTTTCGTCTTGATTCGCTAATCGCAGTCGAGTGTTCTACTGTTTCGTCCAGTTTCGTTAGCATGAAAACAACAGATGTCATTTTAGTAATTCCAACTTTAAAGAATGCACTTGCACTTACCCACTAGATTAGTATACAGATTTTAAAGTAAACTAGTTGGACTTTTACTCCAGTATTTTTCATTTACCTGAACAACATGTCATGTTGTGCTTCATGGCTTTTCTGTGAATTCTAAAGTAATAAAAAAAATCAAAAAGTACACTTCTTGCTAGCAATTAATAATTTTGGTCATTCACATCGCCATCTCCTTTAAAGTGATGATTCACATAAGTTAAAAACTTTCTGCAATTTAGTGCAAATACATTTGAAATTATTGAATATACTTTAAAATTAATTTATTTACTGACCGACCCGGTAAGTATATGCCCCTGCTTTAAATAATAATTATCACCTGATCACGTGATGTCACAAGCCTATTTAATAGGTAAACAAGTAGTCGACGCGAAAGCATGGTCGGCATGCTGGAAACAGGCTAATGCATTCGTAGACAACAGAAAGAAAAACTGAGAAACTCGGTTTTAAGCCTAGGAGTCCCTAGAAAGTGGTAATACTGACGTTCTGGTTTTTTATTCTCTGATTAGGTATGAATTCAAATGGTGGTCTTTAGGTTTATTAATAATAGTTATTCTTTTGTAACGAAAGTTTTGGAGGAATTATTTTTTGTGAACATCAAAAAAGTATTTAACTATTTAATTCTGTAAACAAATTTGCAGTCATCCCCCCCCCCCACACACACACACGCATTTCCTTTGTATTACTTTTACCGCGGTCAAGTGCTGATTTACACTTACAGAATCGTTTATAAATATGCATAAGAACATAATTATTGGTTGTGCACGATTTTGTGTAATTGGTGCGTCTTTCACAGTCTTTCCACACAATATTAGTACTGCAGTACCGTTTGCTTGTTTTACTTGATGACCGAAACTTAAAATACCGACCAAATTATCTCAAAGGTTCCCATCTTTCTTCGAAACATGGTCCTGCTACCTCATATGATAAAGATTCGTTGGAGTTTATCCATTGAAGAATTTGTGATCAAATTTTCATTTAGAAGCAAAAAGCAAAAAAGCAGAGACACAGCAGAAGGATATGCTTAGCATATTCTCTGCTCTCATATTGTTGCTGGTTGATTCTTCAAAGACTGTGAAATCTGGTATATATTATTAATGAATCTATTTTACTCACTAAGCTGCCATTTATTATACTCATTGAGCTATTTATCGTTAGATTAGTCATTAATGGTGCAAATTATATATTAGATGTATTTTAATACCATTTTAAATGCTTAAAACACAATCATACTCAGTGGTAAACTAATTGAAATTTACATTCCAAACATATTTGCATGTAAAGTGTGTGGAAAGCTACTGTTGATATACCACAATAACGCAGACAGGGTATACTCAAAGGTTAAATGATGAGTTTTATTATGGCGTCACAAAAGTTGAATGCTCTTAAAATGCAACGTCACAA
>CM035819.1:21671631-21716631 GCA_020458035.1 Magallana ariakensis | reverse complement strand
AGTTTCAGCTTTTCTGGCCAAATGGTTCTTGAGAAGAAGATTTTTTAAGATTTACTCTTTATATTCCTACGTAAAAAGTCGACCCCCAATTTTGGCCCCACCCTACCCCGGGGGGTCATGATTTTCACAACTTTGAATCTACACTACCTGAGGATGCTTTCACATGCGTTTCAGCTTTCCTGGCCTAACGGTTTTTAAGAAGAAGATTTTTTAAGATTTACTCTATTTATTCCTGTGTAAAAAGTCGACCCCCCATTGTGGCCCCACCCTACCCCCGGGGGTCATGATTTTCACAACTTTGAATCTACATTACCTGAGGATGCTACCACACAAGTTTCATTAATTCTAATTATCTCCCCTTGTAAGACGGTTTGGTCCTTAATTTTCACAACTTTGAATCTCCTTAGGCTAAGGATGCTTTGTGCTAAGTTTCGTTGAAATTGGCCCAGTGGTTCTTGAGAAGATGTTGAAAATGTGAAAAGTTTACAGACGGACAGACAGACAGACAGACAGACGGACAGACGGACGACAGACAAAATGTGATCAGAATAGCTCACTTGAGCTTTCAGCTCAGGTGAGCTAAAAAAAAAGAAAAATTTGATGCAAGGCTTTATTTTTAATTATCAAATATAGAAAAAAAACCCAAATATTGGTGACCACTACTTTGTTATACAGTATTGTATCAATTTGTACACATGCAAATTTTGTTACATAAATAGAGCAATGATAAGATTACAGTACTATACTTTAGGACAACCTCTATCATATCCCAAGATATGATGTGTCTATTCATTAAATCATAAGAGGAGTTCTGGGATGTAGGTTTTGTTTAGGAGGGAAAAACGTCAATTTTCTGTTACTTTTTGACTTTCTGGATAAAATTCAAATTTTTAAAACCTTATTGCACATCTATAGGACAGCCCCAATCATATTCCAAGAGATGACATAGCTACTCCAAAAGTTGTAAAAGGAGTTATGGGAACCATACTTTTTTTGCAAAAAAAACGTCGTTTTTTGTTGCCCACTGATCCCTGTGTTGAAAAAAAAATTCTGAAACCAGATCACACTTCAAAATGACATCCCCAATCATATTCTAGAAGATCATTTGGCTACTGCAAAAAATGTTGACGTCTTTGAAATCAGATTTTTTGTAAAAAAAAACACGTCATTTTTCAGCCACCAAATGATCCCCAGGGCAAAATTGAAATTTCCGAAACCTTATTGCGCATCTATAGAATACCCCAAAACATATTCCAAAAGATAATTTGTCTATTGTTGAAAATGTAGGAGGAGTTCGAGGAAGAAGGTTTTTTGTGAAAAAAACGTCATTTTTTACCAATTATTTGACCCCCAGGACTACCAGAGAATTTTTGAAACCTTTTTACAAAACAACATGATACCCCAAATCAAATTCCAAGAGTTCAGTATGCTGGCTTATAAGATGTAAGAGCAGTTTGATAAAGTGAAACGTGACAGACGGACGGACGGACGGACAGACGGACGGACGGACGGAACAGGGTAACAACAATATACCCGAACTTTCTTTAGAAAGTGCGGGTATAATGAAAATATCATATCATCCATTAATATAGTTATTCGACAAAAGCGTACACATGTATACACGTATACATGTATATTCCTTGGGTGTTTCGTATTGACTTGTTCATAAATCTTTCACTCTATTTTGATTTATCATAAAAGCCTCAGTGACAGGCATAATAATCAAAATATGATGTTTATTTAAATAAAAAACAAAACTGGGTCAAACTTAAAAGGAGTGATATACGGATTATATCAAACTCGTATCAGATTTCATGTAATATAATTAATTAATCACGGCAATAAGTAAAGTTCTGAACATAATTATAAGGCAAAATATTAACTCTATAGCCAACAGAAATAATTTAAAAATTAGTTTATACAAATAAAAATGACATTACAAAATGACATGCGTGCATTTTAAATCGACAGTCGTAAGAATTCTGCGTTAGCGTTTTCCCTTTATTTTACGTTATTTGCGCGTTTTTTCTAAATTTGCGTAAAGAAATTAATAATTTTATCTATGTAATTTTTTAGTACAGTGAAATAAAAGATTAACGTACAAAAAAAAAAAATAATTAAAATTAGCCATCAGATAAACGGCAGGCGTTTAGATTATGGATTCTGCGTAATAGTTTTTTTACTTACATGATTTTAACTAATTTATTGTTAATCAATAAATATGGTAATTTTTTAATTAATATTAATATGGTCATATTTTAAGTTTTAAAAAATAAAAGATAAAAGAAAAACATTAAAATTAACCATCAGGTAAGCGGCAGGTGTGTACTTTTCTCGGCGGGAGAATGCATTCTGTGTAAGAGTTGTCTACTTTCCCGATTTTGACTAATTTTGTGTTAATTAATGAATATAAAGTGAACTTTTTATTGGTATTAGAATTTATTTTGTTAGAGAAAATTAAAATTATCCATCAATTAAACGGCGGGCATATTTATTTCTTCTGCTGTCGTATGAATTCTATGTAAGAGTTATCTATCTTTACCAACATCTTTGATTTTTCGTCGATACATCCGTAATAAAAGCTTATAAAAATATTTTGTTTTGTAAATTATGATTATTTTATCATATTTAATCATAATCAATAATTATTGTGTCGATATATAGCCGCATTTGCCGTGGGACTTACGTGGGACTTGTTTTCTCCGTGGGACTTGTTTTAGTATCACCCTTTGAGCACAGCGTCTGGGATTTTTGTTTAAACATAAAAATGACTTTATATTATGTGTAAGTCTGCTTATCATTAAATTCCAAATAAACCAATAAATTGTTTTTTCGAAAAAGTATACACATTTTAGTATTATTATTGCAGATATTTAGGAAATAAACAGCAATTTAAAAAGTTCACCGGGATATGAAGTTGGTTGGTCACATGATCAAATCCCGTGAATCCCGAAGGGCATCTCAGAAGATTTGATCACGTACCAACCAACAATAATCCAAGCAACAAGCGATTAGCGCGTGCTACGATCATTGTGACGTCATGAAAAAGTTCATACAGAATTGAAAGTTTTCGCTATTCTATAGGTTCATATAAGGAAACATATTTGCAAATGTAAATATTTTAAATTAAATTTCATAATTAAAATGGCGGCCATTTTGGTTATTTTTTTAAACACAGCCTATGGATTTATTGTTAAAACAAAAAAAGTACCTTTTTAATGTGTAAGACTGCATTATATTTACATTCTACTGTGTTGTTCCATTAAATTCTGTGATCTTCAAATGCCTCTAAATGCAACAAGTAGTCAAAGGTTAAAATGACGAGTTTTATTATGACGTCACAAACGTTGAACGCTGTAAACTGCAACGTCACAAGCGAAAATCAAAGTTCACGCTTGTGGCTGTTACTGTGGCTCTTCCATAAATATTAACTTACCCTTAGGATAAGATAGGAATTTTTAGGTATGAATCACATTTGCAGACAAGGCAAGAAGTTTAAAAAATGTAAATATAAGCATTAAATCATGATTTTTTGAAGTATACACTCTCATAACTGCAGCGATGTGTGCATACAAATTTTCATAACGCGCTAACGCGCGTTACTCAATTTGTATGCACACATCGCTGCAGTTATGAGAGTGTATACTTAAAAAAATCATGATTCAATGCTATAGTAATAAAATTAAAATAATCCATTTGATTGTTTTATCGAAAAGTTTTACACATATCAGTATTATTAAAGCAGATATTTAAAATTTAATTTCATAATTAAAATAGCGGCCATTTTGGTTTTTTTAACTTGTAATTCAGGACAGCGTCTGGAATTTTTCTTAAAACAAAAAAGTACCATATTTTATGTGTAAGACTGTTATCAATGAAATCAAAAGAAGCCAATTAATTGTTTTTTCGGAAAATTATACACATATTAGTATTATTAAAGCATATATTATAAATTTAATTTCATAATAAAAAAGGCGGTCATTTTGAGTTTTTGAAACTTGTATTTTATTAATTTCCTTTATAATTCATAATTGTATTGTAAAATAGGGTCAGATAGCATATTTTTTTTTACTTAAAGTTGATTTTAGTCCAAATGTACAAAAAGAAGCAGATTTAATTTGAAATTAGTTTTTAGTACTATGTATGTGGACAAGAAATTTTAAAAGAATGAGGATGTTCTTTAGAGTTTTTTTTAAAAACTTTCTTTTTTTTAATTATTGAAATATAAAGCAGAATTTTATTTTTATCAATGTTAATTTTTTTTTGTATATGATTTTATTTAACTTAATGAAAATGGACATTTAGATATCCTGTAAAATTTATGAAATTCAGAAACAGTAGAATATGATTTTTATGAGGTGTTTTTTTTTTGTAGATTATTAAGAAATTTAGCTACCAATAGGTTACTCTGATTAATGTTAATAATATCTCATTACAATATCCCAAGTTGGGCCTTAGAAGGTGTGTAGTTACCTGTTTTACCTGCGAATTATCAAGAACCAATCAGAACCGAGCTTTGATTTTTAACTCAGGAATAGACACTCTAATCTATTTGCACTGATAATTACTAGCTTTTTTTAGAACTGCTTTTGCTGGAATATAGTATTGGGCATTTTCTTTAAGACAATAAAGAAGAAGTCAGAACTTCAACAAATTTGTTTTGGTTAAGCCCATAGACATGTATATACGTTCCTGGTGGGTCAACCAAAGTTTAAAACCTATCTAATAAGAAGGGATTTTGTAGTTGTTGCTTTAATTCAATATTGAAAAAATATTCAGATTGAAATAATTTGTTTTTCAACAATATTTATAGGAGTTGATTCAATATTGTTCAGTCGTTGTCAATGTTATCATTCTACATCCATCAAATTTCCTCCCTTTTTTGATTTACTTTCAAAAGTTATTTCACCATGCTGTTAATATCATTCTCTGAAACTGATGATGTATATCTATGCAATATGTATTATTTATATATATATATATATATATATATATATATATATATATATATATATATATATATATATATATATATATATATATTCAAACTTTTTCAAATGAGGGGATTTAATCAGACATTCAACCTAAGGAGAAATACATGTGTTGAACATTAAAATTCACATTTCTGTCATTTATGATATTATGGACGACGGACCCAATTCAAGATTTTGAACCTCTGCGCAGAAACCGCGCATATGCTATGAATATGACTGTCGTAATTTCGTACATCAGAATAAGAGTTAATAATAAAATTTTAATTATGCTTAACATAATTTGTGATGCCAAAATATTTTAAGTGGAGAAAAAGACAAAAAAATTAGTCCGAATTTCCTCTGTTTGCGACAAGTCCGTTATATTTTTACGGTTTATAAATTCTACAACGCCGTAAGGCAGTTTAAAGTCTTATATTCTGGTAGATATTGATTTTATACATTAACCTGACAATATTTATATATATATATATTGCAGTTATGTAACGCCAAGCAATACAAAATTTATGTCCTTTTTTCAATGATATTTCTTGAGGAAAAATGAACCATGCAGTGAACTTTGACACAACCCTTCAAAAAATTAAGGTCGATTACCTACAATTTTTCTGTTCATTGGTAAGCTAATTGACTTCTTAATATTACAATTTAATTAGAGTAAAAAATCTATTGCAGAATTTTTAAAATATCAGTTTTTATACCACGCCCCAGAAAATTCCCATTACTTTCTATTATATCTGCGGATTTTGGTACCCAACTTTTGAAACGCCCCTAGTAAAAATAGAAAGTCGGTGATCATGTAATTTTTTATTGATTTTCACTCACCATCAACTGATTAACATTATATAAAAATTTGAATAAAAATCTATTGTAGAAATGAATTGGGTCCGCCGTCCTTAACATAAATTGATTTGTTTTTGTTTTACAGAATGCCTCGGAAACGAAGAAGTTCAGTGATGCAGAAGAGGAAATACCACTACAAAAAGGTCCGGAGTGAGGAATCACCAACCAACGAAGATGATGTATGCTTAGAGCCAGAAGATTCCTCCTGTATAGATTCATCACAGCTAGATCACAGTTATGGTGTTTCAGATCCAGAGGAAGTCTCGGTCGGAAATTCTACTCATCTTGACCATAGTTATGGATGTTCAGACCCAGAAGAAATCTGCAGGACAGGTTCTTCACATCATGACATCAGCGATGGATGCCAAGACCTAGCGGAGCTTCCCCACTAAGATTTCTTACCACTCGGAGAACTTGGAGATGGTGATAGTGGACTAAACATTGACAGTGATTCAGATGGTCCAGAATTGGTTGTTCATGATACAAGTAATGACATTCCTTTGGGACAGAGGGTGGAAGTAGAGACAGTGGAGATTACAGATCCGTACCTGAAACTCCAATCCGATTTACTTGGAAAAGTGACTTTTCCGTTCATACTTGACTTTAATGGCCCTAGTTCTTTGACTGAAATTATTCAGCTCTATTGCAGTAAAAACAGGACATCTGTGAAACATTCTTTGGTGATTGGACGAGACTTTAAAGTTAGTTTGTTTGTGCATCGTGTGTTGATCCAAAAAAATCATGAGTTTTGGACTGAACTTTCTAATAGTGTTAAGAATGTTGATGATGTCTGCAAAATATTGGACAAACTTATGTCGTATGGAGTGTGTGTGGGAAATCAAGACCATGAATTTCAAGAATTGACCCCTGTTGGATCTGGACTTTCCAGTGCAGCCTCTTCACAAGAAATAACTGCATACCGTGAGGGAGACTTTTGTGCTGTGCAAGGAAATTTATCATATTCTTCAACAATAAGAAATGTTCAGTGTACTATGCTTGTCTTAGGAGCAAGATGTCCCCATTGTTCAAGTACACGCCGACACTTACGAGCCAGGAAAACCCGACTTGAGGAGATGACCTTGAGGACATTAAGCAGTACCTACAAACACCGTGACATGACAAAGGACATACTCATAAAGAAAGTGAATCAGCAGACTGCCAAAATCAAAACTTTGCAACAAAAACTTGACAAAATGAGAAGAGACTGTGATCTAGAGATTAGAAAGAATGGCATAACCATGAATCCCATTCAAAATGAGGAGATAAAGGACTTGATGTCACTTGTGAAAAAGATATGGAAACAGCTTATCCGGATTGCAATTCCTTTCAACGCTTGTTGTGGGAGCAGCAAAAGAAAGCCATTAAGCTTGGGAAAAATGGAATGCGGTGGCATCCAACTATAATAAGATGGTGTTTGTATGTACGACAGAAATCTTCAGCAGCCTATGATGCTCTCAGGGACTCTGGCTTTATCAAATTACCCAGCTCACGAACTCTCTTTGACTATTCACATTATCTGAAAAGTGCCCTTGGATTTCAGCCAGATGTGATTAGACTCTTGCGCGAAGAATGTGAGAAAACAAAAACGTTACAACATGATGAAGAGTGGAAAAGATTCGTAGGCATTTTGTTTAATGAAATTCGAATCAAGGAGGACCTTGTGTATGATAAACACTCAGGTGAACTGATTGGCTATTGCAATCTTGATGATGTTGGAAACCAGATTATTGAACTAAAAAAATTGCTAATCAAACAACGTCCCAACTTGCTAAGTGCATGCTGCTCTTGATGGTCCGAGGGGTTGCAACTTCATTAAGATTTCCTTTGGCAGGATTTGCAACAAACAGTATAAGTGCTGATTTCCTATACCCAATACTTTGGCAAGCGGTTTCCATATTGGAAGTGACTGCAAACAGAAAATTCTTCCAAATGCATAAACTACCAGGGCATGAAGGAGCTGTATACTTTACTCCTAATCCGTACGATGAGACAAGAAAACTGTACTTCATCTCTGATGTGCCACACTTGTTAAAAACTGCGAGAAACTGTTTTAGCAACTCACAATCCCACAAGATGACACGACATATGTGGAAAAACGGGAAAGACTTCTCATGGATGCACATAGTGCGGCTTTTTGAGGAGCACTGCGAGGTAAACCTCTACACACCTTGCCCAAAATTGACAAGAGGGCATATAGATCTCACTCAACTTAGCTGCACAAATTCTAAGTGGAACAGTTGCCAACGCTTTGGAGGAATTTTATGGACAAGAAGTCACAGAAACTGTTAAATGTATAAGAAGTTTGAACAAGTTTTTTGACTGTTTGAATGTCCGCAATCTATTGGAAGGGCGCAACAAAAGAAATCCAGATTTAAACCCATACCGAGATGTGGATGATCCACGAATCACATGGCTGAGGGAAGACTTTCTTGGATACCTTCAAGAATGGGAGCGCGATATTGAAAACAGACAAGGGAACCATACAGCAGCTGATAAATCAGGGATGCAACTAAGTCACCAGATCAAGATTGGGTTGGAAGTTACCATCAAATCCGTGACGGAATGTATTAAGTTCATGATTAAACAAGGTGCCGAGTTTATCTTGACACATCATTTTAACCAGGACCCCCTCGAGCAATACTTTGGACATTTCCGCCACAAGTCAGGAGCAAATCAAAACCCAACTGTTTATGAGGTGCGAAATAGTATGTCTAAGCTCTTAAATCATCGAACCCAGGCCCTGGCCCCCAAAAGAGGAAACATTACACACGAGAATGAGAACATTCTTGCAATTAATTATCAAAAGCTACCAAGGAGGAAAAGTGGAAATAAGATGTGAATTTTACCACAAACCTGAGACATTATCAATTATGAAGATTTATAAGTAGCCAAAACTTACTGGGTAATGCCTGAAAATTGTTACTGTTGCATATGTCAGATAAAATTGATGTAATGATTTTTCTTTTTTTACATTTTACAAAGTTGAAATTTGTATTAAGCAATTGAATATGAATATATTTGTATTATCGTGTGCACATTATATTTATGATTATTTTTTATATTTGGAGGGGAACGGTGTTGATGCAGAACAATTGATGTCTGTTGCTTTTCAATTAAATGGCCTTCCAGTTTGTATTTTTATTATAGTTGACAAATGTATAGCTTTGGTAGATTGTTATGTCTATGCAATCATTCATGTAAATAGTTGACATATAATTATATACCATAAAGTATATTTAGCAACCAAATTATTCCAGATTGTGCCAATTTGAGAAATATTTACCATTCATTAAAATAAAAACAAAGCTGATTATTAAAAACTTTATTACTGTCAATCATCAAATGTAGAATGCTGGAAGCAAACAAAAATTGACACATGCTTGCGACATTGGAAAGTTTCACACTTATTGCACTGCATTGTATGTACATATATAAACATCAAAGATTTTGAATTGCATAATGAATGAGAAACTTTATCTTGGTCTTCATTGTTTTTTATTTAAACAAGGGAAAAAAAGATTTCTTTCCTGTACCAATTACCCATATTTGAAAAATTAACATAATTTTGTTACTGACTTTCTGAATCTAAGACAATCATACTAAGTATTTAATTTATTATGAAATAATACGATAATTAACATGATTTATATTAATAGGGGTACAGGAAACAAGTTTTATTTTATGGTCTTATGCAAAACAAATTTCCAGTGCATCATGTTTTGAAGTAATATTTCAACAAAGAAAGTATAATCATAATTAAGAAATTTTAATCATACATCACTAGAAAATTCAATGTGGTGATATATGGCAAGCATATCAAATAATAAGACAATTCACATAATGAACGATAGCAAAAAGCACAACATGATTGTGTAGAACTCATAAGTTTTAACTTACAGTTCATGCAACATTAAATAAAACAACAGAGCAGTGTTTGTTGAGGTCTTGGATCATTCAATTTTTTGGAAGCACAAGTAGAATCAACAGTTCTTGTTCTTTAAGTCTTTCAAAGTCTTTCAGAGTCCAGCAGACTGCTTTTTCGGGACATGTCCTATAGCGATCTTGTTTCTCTGAACGCGAGTGATTGCATATCCTTGTATGGTTAGAAATAGTTCAAGAATGCTCTCGAGTACCGACACTTGTATAGATTCCTCACAATCACCAAACAGCTTTTCACAGTAATACTTTACCATGTAGCACTCGAGTATGGACTCTTTCAATCTGTCACAGTGTAACGATGTTGAAGATAGGTCGTCAAGGTTGACAAGTTTTCTCAGGACAGTCTCGAATTCCCTAACCAATAGGAACAGTTTATCACACGGTGTAAGGATCCCCACATGGTCACTCTTTGTCTTCCAGTTGCTAAATCTGGCTACGAATGTAGAATTCGGGGTTTTCAACTTAAGTCTTTGGATACACTGTCTTTTGCTTGAACACTTGGTCTGGTATCCTTTGGAAAGTCGTCTAATGATGAAGCCACAGATGTAGTATAGGATGCTTTGGTCTTGATCGGATAATCCCTCTTGCTCTTTAGTTGAAACACTCTTGGCGACTTTCACCTGCTCCTTGATTAGGTTGGCCATCAGCTCCATCATAAAGTCTGGCCAAAGTGGCATAGTGTCTTGGTGGAAAAAGTCAATGTTCCTAAAAGTTTCATATATCCTATGGTGAAGGAGTCACTAAGTCTGGTTTGGTGGAGACGCTGGAAAATGGCCTCTCGGTCGCTCACACTGCACAGGTTACTTCCAACAGAGAAGACGTCCAAAAAAATGTCCAGAAATAACTGTTCAACTCCTGACAAACACGTCACAATTTTGCAAATCAATATCACAGTGCTATCCCCGAAAAGCTGATGAATCGGATTATTGGCAACAAGTTCAAGTGTTGATCTGAAGGCAGCTGGGAATATTGCTGGGATGCTGTTGTGGATTTCACTCAGCTCTTTTACCGTGGTGTTCTGGGATGCATCACTCTTCACTTTGTGCAGATGGGCTGAAAAAAGTAAAGGAGCATTTGTTAAGAATGAAAACAATCACATTTGTAACAAAGTATTTAGTTCCCTGTAAATAAAAATCATTACAATAAAAAATTAAATAAAATTGCTAAACTAAAGGTCTAATACCATTCTACAATTAGTCTCGTGATATACAACAATGACTTTTGCAATATATGCCTTTCAAATTAGGCTGGTCGTGCTGTTTTGATATATGGCCTCTGAAACCAGCAATGGACGGTTTTTAGGACCTTGCCGCACACTGGGCACTTAAAACCTGGACCCTGGTTATTCTTTGCCTTTTTCTTTGGGGTCTCAGCATCATCCTCTGTGTAATCCCCAAGCAAAGCATCCAAATCTATATCATCATCCAAAAAGAGAAAATCTGACTTAGACATGGTGATGGTACGTGTTGAAATGCATATAACATCAATATAGATGATTACCCTGTTTTAGGAAGCTAATTAAGAAATTACGGTCTCTCATAATTAAAAATTTGTACAAACTATACACCCTTACCTGTTGCTTGGCCGTCCAATCTTCAAAGAGCCGATATAATTGTTGTTTGTACAACATCCTGACAGTTCCATGAAAACTGTCGATATATCCACGATACTGGGCTCTTGTTAAAGAACAATTATTCACAAATGGGGAACATCTATAAGAAACCCAATTAACGACAATTTTTGAACAAACAACATTCATTTAGTCTTTAAACGGTCGAAAATAGACACATCTCCGCTCTGTTTACATCTACCGCTGTCGGCCATTGCTAATCTCGCATCGCGAGATTTACAAACAATACGGATCGCGAGAGTTCACGAGACTTGGTAGAGTTGCGAATCTTTGTTATATATGTCTCTGCTGTTATCATACATATAGATAATGACATGGCCATTTCAAGAGGGTAAGGGGAAATGACGTCACAGGAACAGAGATGTAACACTAACTTAATGTAAACAAGGGCTGTATGTAACATCGGAGAGAAATAACAATAACACAGTATCAGATGAAAATAATGAATATTTATTGTCACGATTGAGCAAACACTTTAGTCTAGTATTTCGTTATCCACATTCGTTCAGAATTCGTTCCGTTGTTTCCCAGAGTTTTTTGGCCAGCCCTGTGTCATACGCACATTTTGGGACCCACATTGTATGATCATACAGAGTACTGTCCATGTAGTAACCCCCCGTCTGTACAGAGTCATCCAGGGCACAAAACAGAACTGGCTGGGCGCCCTCTGTCGGTGACTATAATAAAAAAAAACCCAAAAACCATACTAATATATTTCGATTGTATATATAACATGGAATTTGTCTTTCCACGCATAATGCATCAAACTTGTCTTAGAATATTTGATTGGCGCAGAACTTTTGATCAGCCAATGAAAATGTGGGTTATGTTTTAAGAAAGTTAGATCATATAAAGTAAAATTTACGCGATTAGGAATGGGCTTGGTCGCTTCGCTGCCTCCGCTCCCTTCTTAATCGCGTAAATTTTACTTAAATTATCTAGTTTTTACATGAAAATACATATAACAAGTACTTCAGTTATGCACTATCACAATCTCTTACTATGATGTTCAGTTGGGACTATATGTATGAAGGAAATGCAACGGTAGAAGAGAGTTTAAGTGAAGGTCATGGTAGAAACGTTCAATTGGATTAAAAATCATATTCTTGATCCGCTCCATGTTTTATAAATTAGCGGATTTAGGATCTGATTTTAATCAGAATGGAGAAAATTTCTTTAATAAATATTGAGATTTTAACTACTGTAAATGTAATACGTACATTTGGCTGTGTATTCTATTTAGCGTTTTTGGCGGAATACGGCGTCCGCTAAATCAAGTACATCGCCAAATGTAAAATATATAAGTAGATTAATAGGTACATTCAGAAATGCGCTAAATCAATCCACACTAACTTGTTGAAAAATCATATCCCGCCAAATATCGTATACTCCAAATATAATACGTTTACAGTAATTGGAACAACTGCCTGTCAAGTAAATTCCGTAAAACCCTGCATACACTGTTTTCTGTTCCTCCTTTTTATCTCATTTAGCAATCAAACTAATTGACCCTTTCAGTAATATTGGATACTAAAAAGTTGCTTAGGCGGTTGCTAAAAAGAAAAAGTACAAAGATGGGAAAAGCGACGTGATGCATAGATGCGACAGCAAAATTGATACGAATCGGATGCAAGCGTGCGTCATTGTAATACATGACGAGAAAAAGCGAGAGAATGATCCCAACAGAACATCAAACATTTTGAAATCAGTTAAGCTTGATAAGAGGCTATTTTTATATCAAGAACTTTCTGGTGTATTGTAGTTCATACTTTAGTCAGTACTCTAAACACTGTGGACACTAGGATTTTTACTGGAAGTGGCATGTAACGAAAAACGTCTGTCCTGACGGTGCCCGGATGTACACAACAAACCAACACATCTACAAGATCAAAACGAATTAAAGATAAAAAATCATCAATAATAAAATTGATTATATAACGTAAGCATCCGGTTTATGTATCACAAATTGCTTGAATTTTTAACACAGTAAAGATGCCCACTATAGGCCCGTGTACCTATCCGGTTGCCTGTATGACGCAAATTGTTAATGCAGCAGAAAATAATGCCAGTGTTTAGGATTCCACAAAGAGCCCAAATGGACGCATGTTAAACCATGACTTTTAATGTACGAAAATTCGAAATTATCATTTTCTCAATTGCAAACGAAGGTGATTTGACATCGTGCATCATCAAATGGTAAAATTTCGGAACGGTTAGGTACATACTGGAAAAAGGGATATTAAACTAACGAACAAAATCCACCACCTGGTTCCCGTCTGGCCAGCTCCTTGGTAAACAGTAAGTTTGCCGCCTTTGAGTTGTGGTACTGGATCTGACTGAATTTTTTCTCCGCCCTCAGATTATCACAGTCTACTTTACCTATCACGCTGGCAGCAGAGCCTACATTAACAACCCGTCCTCTAGACCTCTTTATCGAATCTGTAGAAATAGTAATAATGAAACCTTAACCGAATAATACAAGGATAACTTATCAAGTTTATTTTAAAATTGTAACATGCAAGTTGATTGTTTAAAGTAACACTTTGTTATGTGTTAAAATATCAAAACGTCCAAGAAACGTTTGCATGAAAACAACGTAAACAAAAATCGAAATTAAGTATCCAGATGCAATAGTTGATAACATTTTATAATTCTATTGTCATATATATTTTGTCTTAATCTGTAGCCTGCTTTTGAGTTGATTTTCAGTGATATTTATTTCATTTTGCCATACATTTGTGTCAAAACCCGTCTTTTTATAGTTCTTTTTGAGAAAAATAGCCAATATTTCAGATTTTATATTTACAATTCCTTTAGTTTGTTTCCAAAGTGATTTACAACGCCATAAGCAAAGCAGTACGTATGTATATCATTCTCCTTTGATTATACAAGGAACAAAGCCTACCTATTAGTAGAGTCGTCAGAAGAAAAGGTCCAAAATGGTTTGTTGCGAAAGTCAATTCAAGTCCCTCTTCCGTAAATATCTTCTCTAAGGCTAATCAAAATTACATAATAGAACTAGGATGTGGCAATAAACATTGCAATTAAACATTACACAAACATTTTTTTTAATTGTTTAATCGACTTTATCTTCTATCTTCAAAACATCACCAATTTTTATTCGCGACAAATTTATTTCGCGGTTAACCATTGATAAACTTGATTGTAGGGAATAAGCATAATTTAGTATCATAAATCAATCAGAAAAGCTATTAAATAATTTCGTGGCTAAAATATACGCGGGACGACACACTTCCCAGATAGCAGCACATCGTTGGCCCAATCTCACAATATGGTTGTATTATCGCCGTTGGGTTATCTTTATTGGGCCAACGGTGGTCCAACGTGAAATATTGATAGTTGGTTATGTATTATGGGGCCAATGTTGTGCTTACTGTTGGCATAATATCATAAAATTCTTGTAATTAGAGAGAGTATTTGTTGCGGGGTTGACATCGGACCTGGGTTGGCCCAATGTCATGAATCTGGTTAAGCATCATGGGTAAACAACATCCGGGCTACTTTTCGTAATATCGTACCTGCGCCATTTTTCATTTGACATTAGAGTAATGAGACTGATACCATGCATATCTGCATCCAAATTGTAAGCATTTATGTGAAAGGGAAACTCTTTTCTTCCAATTGCTTTGTCTTAAAGGGCAGTCATTGAAAGTAAGTAGAATTTAAAAGGTTATTTACCAGTTATTTTAGTATAAACATCTTTACTTTAGCAAGAATGATGTAAACTCAATGACTTGTTATTCTAGTTAAATTCTTATTTGAAAGCTTAAACATATAGTGATATACATGTACTTATAAATTTAATCGTAATGTATGTTTACTATTTACTGAGAAAAGTAACAAATGTTTTAAATACTAAATACTACAGTTTTAGAGATTGTTAAAAAAACAGAGCAACGGCTGATTCTATAAATAAAGGACATTGAGAACAATATCAATGGGAAAGATATGCCAAAGAGAGGGGGAAGGAAGTAACGGGCACTGCTGCAGAGAAGAAAAGAAGGGAGAAGTAGACTTGGGAGAGGGAGCAGATGGAGAGTGGCAGTGCATAATTTTTTATATTTTGAAAAATACTATGGCATAACTGTGGTTTTACCCTCTTTGTTTTTTTAGACTTGCTTATTGATATCTTAAGTTTACTGAACTTGTGCATTCACATCAGAGCAGGGATAAAACCATACATGTATTACTACAAGTGAGCATTAACTTCTTGTTTTTTAATGTTTTCTTCATGAAGTGCATTAATAAGCAATAAAATATGTTACAATTTAATTATATTTTACTCTTTTCTTTTCGCTCAGGTATTTTTTGTCTTATATTGTACGAACACAGTGGTCCAACAACGGCCCAATATTGTTCGTTTCATTGGCCCAACAATAAGACAACAAGTTGGTCCGATTAAGGGCCGATGAGCAAATTGCGATTGGCCCAATGTTAATTGCTAACAATGGCCCAACCGTACAAAAGTGACGTTTGCCCAATATTAAAATAATACAGTGGCCCAACAATGGCCCAATATTGTCTGTTACATTGGCCCAATAATAAGCCAACAAGTTGGTCTGATTAAGGGCCGATGAGCAAATTGCCGCTGGCCCAACGTTAAATGGACACGGTGGCCCAAGATAAGGAGCATTGTTGGCCCAACAAAGGTCCAATGACGTCCTGCTATCTGGGTTGTGATTTTTTTTTTACGAAATACTTTTGAATGCGAAAAAGTTGTTTACATCTATTGAACAGATATTCTTTATTTTTCTTACAAGCAAAACTTGTTGCAAGTGTCATTTTTTAAAATTACATGCATTGCAACAAAAGAAGTTGGGTGGATAAGGCGTGTAAAATGCCTATACAAGGACAGTTAAGATACTGTAAAATTAAAATACCAAAACTGATATTTTTTTTTTTAAATCATTCAAAACTGTTTATTTAACATAACGTTGATTTGTAACCTTTCAATATTTTTAATATTATTGAAATATGTTGATTTAAACTAGCGTATGCGTATCGAAACCTTTTTTTAGAACTTAAATGCCTTTTTTTTTAATAGAGTCTGTCTGTGCTCCATATTTTTGTCTTAGTCTAAATCAGGTCTGATGGAAAACAAACCGATTTCAATCAACAAAAAAGTGGACCCACAATATATTAAAAATATGATTTTGAATCCCAACAATTGAACTTTTTAGAAAAATAATGCAAGTCCGTAAAGTCGGATGCAGTATTTAAACCGCGCACTTTGTTACTGAAATAGCTAAGTGGTTAGAGAACCAGACATTAGGTCACTTTAATGAACTAAGCTTTTTAGGTTGTGGGCTCCATACCACCAAAACTAAGAGCAATTTTTTTTCTTGTCGTTTGTTAAAATATTCAAAGCTGAATATAGTTAAAGATTTTGCTTTTGCAAATTTGTATTGTAACATTTATCAAATAGTTATACATGTAATTAGAGAAAAAAATTGAAATTGTTTTTTACGACTAAGCCAAATGGGCATTTGGGCTATCTTATCCCCCATCTTCTTTACACTTCTTGTATGAGTGTGTTTTAAAATCAATGAAGTAAATATTAATAAGGGGAAAAATAATAGAACAAAATAATAGGACACTTTCCTTAAGGTGCATTAAACCAACTTCACGCATAATTATACGTACTCACAACTCCTGCATTGTTGATCAGAATGTCAACACTTCCTTCTTCTTTTTTGATGACGTCAACAAACTTTCTAATTGATGACATCACACTTAGATCCACCTGTCTGCATAAGACTTTGGTATTCCCTGTCAATTCAACAATCTTGTCCCTAGCTGTCTCGCCTCTCTCCAAATTTCGACATGCAAGAATCACCCTTCCGTTTCTCTTGGCGAGATCTAAGGCCGTTTCAAACCCAATGCCTGAAAAATGAAAAATATGCTCCTAAATTAAAAAAAAATCGACTTTTTCATTGGTTCAGCATCTTCGCTATAGTGAAGAGATGTGGATATGAGAAATTCTAGGCTAGTGAAGATGTTGGTTCACCTACCATCCTCTTTCTGAAGTTCGCAAGATCATATAAGCAGGGAAGGGGGGGTCAGAAGAGTCTCGAATTTTACAATGTTCCAATAATTGAAAAAAAAACCTGTATACCTGTAAATGTAGCAAATGTATTTCAGAATAGTCTTGAGTGAAAACTAACTAAAGACTAATAAATTTTATAAAACTATGTAGGAAATGTAAAATATGAAAGCTATAAATTACCTGAGTTTGCGCCAGTGACGATGATCGTTTTTCCTTCTTGAGTTTTCTTGCTATGACATTTTCCCTTGTGTAGCTTAACATACAAGTACATACAGGCGTACAGTCCGAGACCCACACACAGTGCAGTGGTCTCCGTGGTCCTAGAGAGGACCAGCCCCATCTCTGCCGAGGTCTAATCAGTCTGTAAATATTGTGTTGTTTAACGTCATTCGAGAATATTTCACTCTAACATTCTAAACTATACCACCACCAACTGAAGTAAAAACACTTCTGCTTTGAGAATTTCAGTGGTTACTATTCGTTCTGATTTCAGAAAACATTAAAATTAATATTTTCCCTTCATTAACCGATCACTCGTTTTGTATAAAATATATTTGAATGTTGATTTGAATTTTTGAACAGTTTCCCCTGTTCAAAACCCACCCGAACTATTTAACATGAAAATCAGATACTATATGAAAGGAACTGATGTTACATTCATAGTATGTATACATAAAATGTTGAACTTATTTTCCTGTTTATACATTTTAAAGTGTAATTTTCCTGTTAAGTATTACTGTAATATAACATTATGCATTGCTGTGCTAAGCTTTGAACTTAGTACGCTTAAATCGTATATAGATATGTATACATCAAGATACACATACTTAAGGCTTTACTCTATTCTTCCTAAATGACCATTATTGTAGCTTTAACAACGGATTGGTTTCTATTTGATACACGCCTTAATCCTCTTGAGCTATAAGCGGCCTAATCGTGGGCTGTGACCTATTTAAACCTTATCTGTTCACTTCTTTATTTTCTGTGCCTTCCGGTAATCACATAAAAGATAATCAACGACATGTATCAACAATACACTAAGCTTGATATCTTCAATCAACGTTGTGCCGGACATCTATTTTAAATTGAATTTAAGGGTATGTAGGTCAACCCAAAACACTTAAAGGTCATATGAAACGATATTCTGACCATATTTAGTTATATGCGGGAATGAGTTCATAAGTGCCTATTTAATAAGACTGGCATTGTTTTTTGGATATGTTATGCAAAATGTCAGCGCCATAGTCGATCAAAATCACTCAGTCGAGAAAAGGAACATTGACTTACGCGGCTTACCTCCCTTGCTTATGACGTCAGTAAGACCCAATGGCCTTTTAACGCTCTGTAGTGAATACAAATATCCATGTCATTTTGCAGTATTTTAAAAGGAAAAAAACACTATTTTATATAAAAACTTATATAATTATACAATAATCAACCACGGCAGTATATTTTCTCTCAAGAAATTAAATCGTATATATGCGTTTATATTTGATAGCGTGTACATATACATATGTACAGTTTAGAGACCGGAGAATTATGAATGATTTTCTTCATAGATCTACATGCAAGTATAATGTAATTTTAAATATATGCATGTATATATGTTTTGTTTCAGAAAGTTTTAATGAAATTGTCAAATTCAAAAATAAATAATCGTTTTTCCCATTTGCACGTTCATGCAATTTATAATGATTTTTTTCTAAACAGCTTATAGGCAACATGCTGCCTCATTCGCTTCACGATTAAATTGTTTGTTTCGTTTTCAAATTCACAAATATGTTACCATTTAATTATTTTTAGTCAATGAGAATTTTTTTCAAATGTTTTGATTTTGAAACGTGTACTTGTATGTGCGGTGTTTTGTTTTTACAACGTGTATGTGCGGTTTTTACTCACAGATCCCTTCTATCGCCCTTTCTTCCGCAATTTTTTTCTTTCGTTCTTTGGTTATTATTGATGCTTGTTCTTAATAAACATCTGTTGATTATCTACACATTCGTTCACATTTATTTTATCAAACAACCGATTTATTTTACCGGTACATTTCTAAATCCTTAAATGCCATATTTCCGCGATCTAATTTAATAAAACGTAAATACACGTGTACACAAAGTATTTTCTAAAGATATTGCTACATGTATATACATGTATCAATAAGTAAGAAATTTATAGGCCAGATTAATTAATTAGAATTTATCAATAGATCTAATTTTAAAATAAAATTTAAGAATATTTTTGCCGGCTTTTACAGCAGCTTTGAAATACAAACTTATACACAATGCCTCAAACATTTTCATTGGCCTGCCTTATACTTTTTCATGTGACAAAATAAATCAAATGAATTAAACTGCTTTAATTCTCTTTAAATGTAGCTCAATCATTATAAGTATCGAAGAAGAAAAGGATGTTTCTGTTTCAAAAGGATTAGGATAAATCAATTAATCAGCTGTTAATGGTTCTAGAATTTCTTTCGTTAAATTTTCACTGCAGTACGGGATCTTCATCATGATTATACTCTTGTCAAAAGCCGATCGTTTTATTCATTAACGACCAATTAAAACTAAGTCATCTGTACTACGAAATCAGATGATCTCATCTGAAAAGAAAGACACGTTCATATATGCAAAAATTACAAAAATCAAATCGATACACTACTGTAAAATTACACTAGTTTTAATGCATTGTTTACATCGGTGGGTCTGTGTGACGTCATAAATCCACAAAATCAAGAACGATAAGCGGGGAAGAATTTTTTCAAGTGCTGAGTTTTCACGGTTATTTCTCAGTAATGCAAAGGCAAAAAAATTTTACTACTCGTATTTTAACATTCGTTTATACCAAGCTTTATATTTATGAAAGAAAATCATAGTGTTAAAAATCGTTTCATATGACCTTTAAGCATACATGTTCTTGTATACATACCTTTACGCCAATTTGTCTTTTTCACATTCTTGAGTAATGAACAAGTGAAGTTGTTTGATGACTATCCATTTTTTATTGTGTTGTATTATGCATACAGAATTTGAGAGAAAAATAACTAGCAAGTCATATCTTCCAAAGTCAAGGGTTTCTGATCCGCTCCTCTCCTCATGTGACTTGGGAAAAAGTTCAAGGTACTGTTCATTGGATAAGAGAGATAAATCAAGCAGGTTTAAGGTACATTATTCGTAAGTTAAGAGAGATAACTCCCACCTTAGATTTCTGTTTATTGTGTTTTAAATGAGACAACAGTTATAAGTAACTCAAACGCCAATTCCATACACCATTAAATAATTATGTAATAAACACACCCCCCCCCCCAATAAAAAACAAAATCATAAATAATCATAGAGATAATGTACAAATGAAGCTCACCGAGACGAAGCATCACCTTTACAAGACTACCTTTAAGATAATATTGAAAACCATATGTAATGATCGATATTAAAATAATGTATTATTTATTAATATTATATCATAAATATGATAATGTAATATGATATGATACGATATTATATTATCATATATTGCAATATCTTATCTTTGATATAACACTGTATAATGTGATATTGTATAAAATAATACAATATCATCTCATAACACACAATATTAATATTGTATCACATAGTATAATAAACTATTATTTTATCTATGATACAATATAGTATCATATGATACAATATCGCATCATGATACAAAATTATATCATATAATAGCATATTATTAAATGATATCGTATAATATCATATTTATATAATAGTGTTGTAGCCTGAGGGGAGGGATCCCATCCTAGTACATGTAGTATGAATGTATATGATGATAGAGTTGTACTTACCAGGGATAACTCGACGTTCATAGTCCTTTTGAAACATCCCATGAGCTTTAAAAATGTTTGATCCTCCAAAATTATAGGTGGATCTCTGATCATAAGTACTGTGGTCGCTAAGTCTATTCCTGTGTGGTGGCGGCAATTTTCAGCTTTAATTGACGGAAAAGAACATTGGAGAACTACAGTTAGGTGTAGATATTTTTAACAGGCGAAACAAATAGAATTAGGAGATACAGGTGTGGATTGCAACAAGATATATCATGACATCCCGAATAAATTCAATGTTATTGGTTGCACGATATTAATCTCTTGTGTGTAATGAAGATTAATTATAGGAGCGATAGATAGGGAACGAGAAACAAGAGGTTCTAAGACAGTTTGCTACATCAGAGACACAAGCAAACAAAAAACGTGGACTGAGGTGCAACTCAAGCCCCCAAAGGTCAGGACCTATATGGGGATATAGAACTTAATTTTTACTGAAGTCCGAATGTAAAATCGCATCACTTTTTGCTTAATATTTCGATATTTGCAAATACCTTAGGGTTAAAACGATGTTTATTCAAATGTATGAAAAAAATCTCAAGATTTTTATATTTACTTTGAAACACTCTTTAGATTGAGGTTGGGGAATGCTGCAAATAATAATAAAAAAACACGGGGATTTTGCATTGCCAACAAATCGAACGTACTTGCAGAATGTTTGTACCAATATTTTCCTTAAGGGGGATGTGCGGCCATCTTGTACATTTGTGGATAAGAATGTAAACAGTTCTTGAACTGGCTTGTTTCTGCCCGAAACTGGCCAAAAATGTTGCCAACAGATAAAAAAGCAATAAATATGAGGTTCTACATATTGTTTTGTATGCAAATTATGCACACAAGAACAGAACAATGCATTTTTTAATCACTTAGAACTGCGCAGCTACAGACTTATATTCAAGATTTAAAAATCTGAAAAAATATGAAAGGAGGTCGGTTTTGTCCACTCTACAACCATTTGTTGAGGAAAAGGTCTAAGCTTGCTTATTTAGGTTGCAACGTTGTCTCAAAAAATAGGGTACCCTATTTTGAGACAAAGTTACAACATTAATGTGCAAAATTTAAACTTTTTCTCAACAAATGGTTGTAGAGAGGACACTAATGAACCCTCTTCATATTTTTTCAGATATTTAAATCTTCATAATAAGTCTGCAGCTGCGCATTTTGACAGCTTTTCTGAGCGATTAAAAAGACATTGTTCTATTCTTGTATGCATAATGTGCACAGAAAACAACATGTATAATCTCATATTTATTGCTTATTTATCTTTTGGCAACAGTTTTGGTCAGCGTCGGGCAGAATCAAGCAAGTTCAAGAAATATTTACATTCTTATTCACAAATGTACAAGATGGCCGCACATCCCCCCTAAACAACTTACATCAGTAGACGAAGTGGAAATTGCTACCTAGAACTTTGATTAAAACTATAAACATTTGACAGACGTTCAAGCAAAACTAGCAGAAGTAAAAGGACTCGGTTAAAACAGAACAAAAAAAGGGCGAAGTGGTACAAGAGGGTAAGAGTAAATGATGACGCAGTGACAAATTAGGAACAGTGATTCAATATTAACAAGGATTGGGTAAAACAAAACTCAGAAAGATGTAACATGGGAGATAAATAACAATAACACAGTATCAGATGGAAATAGTGAATATTTATTGTCACGATTGAGCAAACACTTTAGTCTAGTATTTCATTATTCTTATTCGCTCAGAATTCGTTCTGTTGTTTCCCAGAGTTTTTTGGCCATCTCTGTGTCATACGCACATTTTGGGACCCACATGGTATGATCATACAGAGCACAGTCCATGTAGTAACCCCCCGTCTGTACAGAGTCATCCAGGGCACAAAACAGAACTGGCTGGGCGCCCTCTACAGGTGACTGTAATAAATTGAAAAAAACAAAATTTAAATATATATCAAATGTAGATAAAACAAAGGACGTTACACGCATAATGCATCAAACTTGTCATAAACATACATTACAGTAGTACTTCAGTTATGCACTATCACAATATCTTACTATGGTGTTCCCTGGGGACTAATTACATGTATAACGAAAATGAAACGGTAAAAGAGAGTTTAAGTGAAGATGAATTGGCAAGGCAACGAAGAATCTTTCTTTTTTATAAAATATTTACATTTTAACTAATAGGAACAACTGCTTGTCAAAGTTAATCTTGTAATAGATTTATGTTTTAAAAAATCCATACACTGTTTTGTTTTTGTTCCTGCTTGAGATTTCATTTAGTAATTAATTTAATTGACCCTTTCGGCAATATTGGATACTAAAAAGTTGCTTAAGCAGTTGCAAAAAGAAAAAGTACAAAGATGGAAAAAACGACGAAATGCAAAGATGAGACAGCAAAATTGATCGAATCGAATGCAAGCGTGCATTTTTGTAATAAGTGACGAGAAAAAGTGAAAGAATGACCCAATTGAACTTTTATAATATCAAGATCTTTTATGTAACGTATAGTCCATACTTTAATGAATGCTCTAAACACTGTGTAGACAAGGATTTTGAATGGCAGTGGCATGTTAAGAAAAGCTTCCGTCCTGACGACGCCCGGATGTACACAAAAACTAACACATCTACAAGATCAAAACAAATTGAAGATAAAAAGTCATCAATAATTCTTCTATAACTTAAGCATTAAGTTTATGTATTACATATTGGTTGAATTTATAACACAATTTGATTATGCTCACTATAGTAATATGTACTTATTCGGTTGCCATCATGACGCATACTATAAACGCAGCTTAAAATGCTTAATGCCGATGTTAAGGATCCTCAAAGAGCCTAAATGGACGCATGTTAAACCACAACTTTTAATGTAGGAAAATTCGAAATTATCATTTTCTCAATTCCAAACAGAGGTGATTTGACATCGTGCATCATCCATCAAATGGTAAAATTTCCGAACGGTTGAGTATATACTGGGAAAAAGGATATTAAACTAACGAACAAAATCCCCCACCTGGTTCCCTTCTGGCCAACTCCTTGGTAAACAGTAAGTTTGCTGCCTTTGAGTTGTGGTATTGGAGCTTGCTGAATTCTTTCTCCGCCCTCAGATTATCACAGTCAACCTTCCCTATCACACTGGCGGTGGAGACCACGTTAACGACCCCACCTCTAGACCTCTTTAACAAATCTGTTGAAATACAGTACAGTGAAACTTCTCTAAACCGGCAGGCTGGCCGGTGTAACGAAGAATTTTGACCTGGATTGAAAATTGACCCGGGATTAATTTTTTTCAAAGTTGAATATTGAGACCAAAGGTGTTGAATAAAGACCTTGTCTGTTGAAAATTGACCAGCGCCGAGGAATTTTGATAAAGAAACCGGTTCAAAATTCAACAGCAAATAAGCACAAATTAACGAATTTATATTAATAACTTTGATTTATTTAATCATACATTTACAATTTGAATTTACAAAAAAAAAAAAAAAACAAAAACAAAAAAACAAACAAACAAACAAACAGAAAAAACAAAGGACACTTGTATACATGTATAACAAAAGAATTGGCCGGTATTGGTTTCTGTCTTTACAAAAATTGATTCTTTGACAAAATTCATGCAGACCGCTCTACTGCAAAAATGGGGTTTAAGCCAACTTTGGAGGTTAGTTTAAGAATTACAAGTGCAATATGCTAAATGTAGGTTCTAAATGAAAATTAAAAAAAATTGAAATACGTACAGTAGAAAATAGCAAATGAACATTTATTTTTTAAAGTGACGTTAACGTTTACATTGAAACTTTGTTAAAATATCATAGTATTTAAAACATTTACCTGAAATGAAATAAAAATAATTTTTGTGTGAATGAAGAATATAAATCACAACAGAATCTGCATTTTTAAAAGTATAATTACGGATTTGTTTATCTTAACATTTATGCCGCTTGTATCATCAACGTTTGATTTAATCTTTACTCAGTGTAGTAGGGCTACAAATAGAGTAAAAAAAATAAATAGGAACCAATGAATTAAAAAATAAAGCAAGCATTAACACAAAAAAAAACCCCAATGAAACCATACAAGTGAATAGCTGTCAATGTGAACTGTATTCATAATTCAATTTAGTAGTATACGTTGATAAACATTCTGATACATGTGTATTAGTATTCCATCATTTCATTCAAGAATAGAAACTTTATATCTTAAACAGATGTCTACATAACTGCAAATAACTACATTTATTTTTATCATCCTTTCAGTTGAGATAAAAGGTAGTGACCTTGACCTGACCTTAATGCAAAAACAAGATGGTTAAATTTGATTAACTTGATACAATTATTTGGTTATATGATCTCTTTGACTGTGTAAAAACTTCATGAATTTCTTAATATTATAAGTATGTCTGATAACGAGAAGACTCCTTTCTTAATACAGAAATAACTTATCAAATCGACACATCTAGGAAATTGTAACATGCAAGTTGATTGTTTTAACACTGTGCTGAGTGTTAAGTTATCAAAACCCAAAGGAAACCTGAAAACGAAACAAAAATTAAATACCTAGACGCAATTGTTGATTTAAAATTCATAAATATTTCATTTAAATTTGTAGCCTGCTTTTGAGTTTATTTTCGGTGGGTTTTTTTCATTTTGCTCTACGTTTGTGTCAAAACGCGCCTTTTTGTAAATTTTTTGCCTAAAATAACGAATACATGTATTTCATTTTTTATATTTTAAATTTCTTAATTTTGTTTTCAGAGTGATTAACAGCAATATAAGAAAAGCCCTGTGTACCTCCTGCCTGCTCTTTTGATTATATAACGAACAAATTAAAGCATACCTAATAGAAGAGTCGTCAAAAGAAATGGTCCAAAATGGTTTGTTGCGAAAGTCAATTCAAGCCCCTCTTCCGTAAAAATCTTGTAATTCTAATCAGAATTACAAATAGAACTAAGGTGTGGTAATAAACATTGCAATTAAACATTATCAAAACGTTTACTAGATTATCCAGTATATCAACATGTTAAAATTAAAATCCAAGTAATGCGTGATAACTCTGTATATTTCAAGGTGTAATGAGCCACCTTAATCCACTTTATCTTCTATCTACGAAACATACGCCGTTGAATCTGTAAACCAATTCTTGTTTGCGTCAACTTAATTTCGCGGTTAATCAGTATTAAATTAAACTTGATTGCAGTGAATAAGCATAATTTGGTTATATAAATCTGTCACGACAGCCGTCGTGACTGTTCAGTCAAACACAACAGGATTGATTTATATTTTACAATTTTTATATAAAATAAAACCAAACAAATATACATATTATAAACAATAAGATATTTAAGTTTTCTGATGTCCATAGTCTTCGTCACGGGCATGTAGAATAGGAGTGGGTAGATATGGCATGGCGTGAGACAGTGGCGGACAGGTATAACCACGGCGATGGACTGCCAGAAACTGGATAGGGACCTTATTAAATTAAACGATAAACATATTTTGAGTTACATGATTAATATACCTTGCATAAACATAGGCTAAGTCACACGGACTTAAATATATAACATTATGGCAACAACAGCACGCCATACAATAGCACGAAACCACAGCGAATACGATCACTGCATAACGTTAAGAGTATCACACTACTTAACACAGAAAAACCACGTCAAAACGATATACAAATACTCCGTACTACACGGACAATATACAAGTACACCGAACTACACGGCAAAATACAAGTATATCATGCATTTATATCCCACTAAAAGCACACACACTCGACACGTGACCACACAGGAACACGCGCGAGCAAGCACCTATGTTTAACAGTTCTACCTCGTAAAACCAGTATATCAAAAGTAACAAAAAATACTTAATATAAACTCCACAGTAATGTAAAAAGACTGAGCCGTAGTTAAATTACAAAAGTATAAAATAGTTTAACTTACCCCTAATAGGAGAAAGGGTTACTCAAAACCTTAGCTGCTCATACCTGTCATGTAGAAAACGTGGCCACTGTCTGCCAGGTCTGCAATGCGGCAGTTTAAATAAAGTAATCAAACAATAGAAAAGAACTGACCAATACGTACTATAGCTGACACCGTGTCCAGAGAGGTACACTACGGGTATAAAACTAGTTACACAGGAACGTTTAAGAGGTTCCCTACAGGATACTAATATGTAAAAAATATATAACAGTAAATACTGATCCGTGACAACACCTCCCCAAACAAAAAAAAGTTCGAAGAACTTTTAAAACTGACAATTTAAATTCAAAGATACATTTGCAAAAATTTACAAAAATATATTTACAAACGACTTAGACAGTCGGCTCCAACATTATCTGAGCCCTTAATAGAAATAATTCGAAATCTATAAGGTTGTAATAATAACGCCCATCGCATCAATCGAGCATTGGATACTTTAGCTTGCGTCAAGTATACTAACGGTTGATGATCTGTTTCTAGAAGAAACTCCTTTCCGTATAGATATCGCTGGAATTTTTGCACTGACCATACTATCGCCAAGCACTCTTTCTCTATCGTGGAATAGTTGACTTGACCTTTGGTAAGTTTCTTGCTGGCATACGCGACCGGCTTCTTTACACCATCCTCGTACTGAAGTAACACTGCGCCAACTCCCAAATCAGAAGCGTCTGTCTGTAAAATAAACGTTTCATTCAAATTTGGCAATTTCAAAACAGGCGTTACCATAAGCACCGATTTGAGGGCTGTAAAGGCGTTCTCCTGTGCTTCACCCCACACCACCTTGTTTGATAGGCCCTTCTTGGTAAGATCTGTCAGTGGTGCTGCCACAGCAGAAAAGTTTGGTATGAACTTGCGATAGAATCCTACCAGACCGAGAAAGGAACGCACTTGCTTCTTTGTAGAAGGTCTTGCGAAACTCGAAATAGCTGACACTTTGTCCGGAAGTGGTCGAAGTTCCTCGTTTCCTGCAATATGCCCAAGACACTCAAGACTTTTATATCCTATGAAACATTTGCTAGGTTTAACAGTAAGGTTCGCAGCACGAAGTCTCTGTAAAAAGTCTTTCATAACACAAACATGCTCTCGAAACGTTCGAGTAAAAACAATGACATCGTCAATAAAGTTATCAACATATTGCATCCCTTCAAGAAGTTTTCTCATAAGGCGACTAAAACTAGCAGACGCATTGACTAACCCGAACGGCATCACTGAAAATTGGTACAAACCCATCGGAGTCTGGAACGCTGTGATCTCCTTCGAAGATTGCCCCAATGGTAACTGCCAGTAGCCCTTAGAAAGATCGAATTTAGATACATATCTACAACCTGACAATTGAACAAAAATGTCATCAGCGTTAGGGATTGTTTCAGCATCAAAAACAGTGATTTTATTGATTGCGCGAAAGTCAATACAGAATCTATTAGTCCCGTCCTTCTTCTTCACAATAACTATAGGTGAACAATATGGACTTGACGACGGTTCAATTACGCCTGCTTCTATCATCTTCCGCACTTCTTCACACACGGTATCACGGGAAACGAAAGGAAGAGGATATGGTTTCGTACGAACTGGTTCATTTGTCGTCAACTTGATGTCGTGGACTCCCAAAGTCGTCACACCAGGAACATCTGATAAAACATCTTCAAAATCGTCAAGTAATGTTCGTATTTCAGTCTTTTCTTCTTCAGAGAGTTCATCATTTACTGTAACTTCCCTAGCACCTTCTGTTCTTTCCTGTCCCGGAGAATCACACAGCTCATCTTCACCATCGTCTTCGTCGTCAGCAAGATCTACGACTGCAACTCCTGTAATTCCTAAAACACCTGCATCATTCTCATTGTTTCTGTTAATGTATGATTTCAACATGTTTGCATGAAATGTTTTAGTTTTACCGTCCATGTTAATTTTGTAATCTACATTACCAACTTTTTCAAGTATCTCATACGGACCTCTCCATTGCAGTAAAAGTTTATTACTCGATGTCGGCAGCAAGACTAATACCTTTTCACCCACTTTCATGTCTCTCTTCTTCGCACGTTTGTTGTAGTTGACGCGGTACCGTTGCGTTGCCTTTTCCAGGTTCTCCTTAGCTATCGTGCACGTTGACTCAATCCGCTCTTTGAGATCTACAATGTATTGATATGTTGTACGAACTTCAGGATCATTTACCTCTTTTGTCCAGAGTTCACGCAAAATCCTCATCGGTCCTCTCACAGTTCGTCCATGCACCAGTTCAAAAGGCGAGAAACCTAAACTTTCTTGAGTAGCGTCACGGTATGCGAATAAAGCTGCTGATAGATACTTGTCCCAATCCTTCGGTCGCTCTGCACATAAACGCCGTAGAATCTGTTTCAGCGTCCCATTGAAGCGTTCAACAAGACCATTGCACATTGGGTGGTAAGGTGTAGTAGTCAGCTGCCTAAAGGAAAGAAGGCGACTCGTCTCTGCCATCAGTTCTGACGTAAATTGCGTACCCTGGTCCGTAAGCATTTCTTTCGGAACTCCAATTCTACAAAATATATCAATCAAAGCTTCAGCAACTTTCTCTGTCTCTATACCTTTAAGTGCTACAGCCTCCGGATAACGAGTAGCGAAGTCCACCAGCGTCAAAATATAGCGATTGCCCCGGTCCGTAGCTGGATGTATCGGCCCTACTAAGTCCACTGCTACACGTTGAAAAGGTACGTCGATAAGCGGCATTTCACCTAGAGGAACCTTTGTTGTCCTTCCTTTGGGAGTCGTTCTCTGACAAATGTCGCACGATCTGCAATAACGACGCACATCTGCCTGCACCCCTAGCCAATAGAATTCAGACATAACTTTATAAGCTGTCCTACTTGAGCCTAAATGTACAGTCATTAATGAATCGTGTGCAAGAGACATTACTTTGTTTCTCAAAGGTTTTGGCACAATAAGTTGAGAAATGTTCTTATTATTTTCAACTGTAGGTGATTGAAAAGATCGATAAAGAATACCGTTTTTCCGGAAGAATCGGACTTTGCTGCTTTCGTCTGCAGGTTGTTCAGCTAGCTGCCTTATCTTGTACAACGATTCATCTTCACCTTGAGCTCTGATGACGTCATCTGGACTAAACGCAAGTTCTGGACCAATTATGTCAGGTACATGAAGAGGTTTGTCCTTCTTACCTTCCCGCTTCGCCTGCTGACGCGTCATCACCGCATACACCTGACTCGGCTTCCAGTTTCGATCTGGATCAGATGGGTCTCTGGCTTTTGGGATGTTTCCTATTATAAGCTCAAATAGAGGATTTTTCAAACACCAAGCATCAACTTCACCCACAAAATATGGCGTATCAATACTCACACGAGCTATAGGTGCCTCAATCTGCGATCCATCTGCAAGGATGCAAAGCCGCTTGTTCCCTGTCAGTTGCTCCTCTGGAACTAACGCTTGACGAACAACAATCCCATTACACCCCGTGTCTCTCAACACTTTCACAAAATGTTCATTAAGTATACCATCACTTGTAGGCAAGCTACCTACTGATGCACTAGCGTTACAAGAAGTGTTCAGTATACTAAAATTGTTTGCAGAAGATACGGATGAGGTAGTAGTTACTGTAGTAAATGCAGCACACTTGCCTTGATTACTGCTACCCAAAGATTCTTTTCCGTCGACTGCCATCCCAACAGAATTTCGTCCCTTTGAACACTGATATGAGAAGTGGCCTGGTTTGCGACACTTGTAGCAGGTAACATCCATCCTTGGTTTAGGTGGTTGATCTTTGGTTTTCGCCGCGGTTTCCTTCTGATCTCGCTGAACCTGATGTTTGGGTTGACTAGAATTCTGAGGATCAATTGAAGTGTCCTTTCTGCTAGAATTAACTAATGTTTGAATGTTAGCACATCTTGCCTCCTTATATTGATCAGCTAAAGCACACATGTCTTGAATGTTATTAGGAATGCGTTCCTTAAGAAACAAAATTAATTCTTTGTTGCATATTGATAGAAATTGATCACGCAAAACTAAGTCATATAGACCTTGAAAAGTCTTGTTCACTTTCCCAAGTTCTATCCATCTGTCGAGATAGCTCCCTAATCTAACAGAAAATTGGGTAAACGTCTCACCTCTTTCTGGGCGACATCTGCGGAAATGCTGTCTAAACCCATCATCAGTCCTCTCGAAACGTTTCAACAGAGCTGCCTTCAGAGTTGCATAGTCTAGGGCCCTCTCTTGTGGCAGAAGAGAGTATACGTCCAACGCTCTTCCCCGTAGCAACGCACTAAGGTTTACCGCCCACGTTTCGATGTTCCACTTCTGTGCAGTAGCATAACGCTCAAAACGACGTAAATATGAATCAATATCATCTTTTGTTTCTTCAAAGAAAGGCATTTTAGGCACTTTAGCAGAAGCATTACTAGACATATCGGCCTTAGTTTCTTGTAACTGTTGTTCAAGCTTAAGTAAAGTTTCTTTGTACTTACTTTCAGCTTCAGCAATACCTTAAGCTTCCGCTAATTTCATCCTCTCCAACTCCAGTTCTTCTCTCTTCAACTGATACTCTTTCTCCTCTTTCTCCTTAGATCTCTCTGCTGCTCTCAACTCCCGATAATGAGCTTGCTGATCCAAGATGAATTTCTGAAGTTCTGTCCCCTTCAACTCCAGCCTTCTCCCGTGTTCTGTTAGCTCATGTAGTGTTGGCGACTCCATCTTAACTACGCTAACTAACACTAACAGAAAAAAAAATCATACAAGAGAAAAAGCGTATATAAAAATACAATGCTTCAAGTATCAATATACCTGACCTCTCAACACTCGAGAGTTATTACATATACACAACCTGAGCAACCTTTCTCCGTTCGGGGCCCTTCCATATATCAACGCCACAAAAAAAAAAATTCTGCCATTCCACTGAAAAATATAAAAGAAGTATAAATTCTCAAAATAAACTACAAAAATATGTGTTGACTGAACAGCTATCCCACTTCTGACACCATTTGTCACGACAGCCGTCGTGACTGTTCAGTCAAACACAACAGGATTGATTTATATTTTACAATTTTTATATAAAATAAAACCAAACAAATATACATATTATAAACAATAAGATATTTAAGTTTTCTGATGTCCATAGTCTTCGTCACGGGCATGTAGAATAGGAGTGGGTAGATATGGCATGGCGTGAGACAGTGGCGGACAGGTATAACCACGGCGATGGACTGCCAGAAACTGGATAGGGACCTTATTAAATTAAACGATAAACATATTTTGAGTTACATGATTAATATACCTTGCATAAACATAGGCTAAGTCACACGGACTTAAATATATAACATTATGGCAACAACAGCACGCCATACAATAGCACGAAACCACAGCGAATACGATCACTGCATAACGTTAAGAGTATCACACTACTTAACACAGAAAAACCACGTCAAAACGATATACAAATACTCCGTACTACACGGACAATATACAAGTACACCGAACTACACGGCAAAATACAAGTATATCATGCATTTATATCCCAATATAAAACACACACACTCGACACGTGACCACACAGGAACACGCGCGAGCAAGCACCTATGTTTACAGTTCTACCTCGTAAAACCAGTATATCAAAAGTAACAAAAAATACTTAATATAAACTCCACAGTAATGTAAAAAGACTGAGCCGTAGTTAAATTACAAAAGTATAAAATAGTTTAACTTACCCCTAATAGGAGAAAGGGTTACTCAAAACCTTAGCTGCTCATACCTGTCATGTAGAAAACGTGGCCACTGTCTGCCAGGTCTGCAATGCGGCAGTTTAAATAAAGTAATCAAACAATAGAAAAGAACTGACCAATACGTACGTACTATAGCTGACACCGTGTCCAGAGAGGTACACTACGGTATAAAACTAGTTACACAGGAACGTTTAAGAGGTTCCCTACAGGATACTAATATGTAAAAAATATATAACAGTAAATACTGATCCGTGACAAAATCTATCAGGGAAGACGTTTAATAATTTCGTGGCCAAAAATATTCTCGAAACGACACTCTTGCGATTTTTTCGTAGGACACCTTTGCAAGCAAAAAAAGTTGTTAACATATATTTATCAATTATTTTTTATTTTTCTTAGAAACAAAACCTTGTTGCAAGTGTCATTTTTTTTTATTATTCTGCAATAAAAATTACACTGCTTGTATGCAGTGTGTTTTAGAACTAACGAAATAATCAAATAAAATTTTAGAACAAAATGATAGGACACTTTCTTTACGGTAATCAAATCAACTACAGACATTATTATACGAACTCACAACTCCTGCATTGTTGATCAGAATGTCGACATTTTCTTCTTTTTTGATGACGTCAACAAATTTTCTAATTGATGACATCACACTAAGGTCCACCTGTCTGCATACAACTTCGGTATTTCCTGACAAATTTACAATTTTGTTCCTAGCTGCCTCGCCTCTCTCCAAATTGCTACATGCAAGAATTACCCTTACGTTTCTCTTGGCGAGATCTAAGGCCGTTTCAAAGCCATTGCCTAAAAAATGAAATATATGGTCCTAAATTGTGCAGAATTTGACTTTTTCATTGGTTCAGCTATACCATTCTCTTTCTCAAGTTCCCCAAATCATAAAAACGGGAATCAAAGTCAGAGGAGTCTCTGATTATACAATGTTTCATCATTAAATTAAAAAATATATATTGTAACTGTATATATTGTATGGTTTGTATATTATGGCAAATGTATTTCAGTATAGTCTTGTACTTGTGAAAACTAAGACAAAAAAAATCTTATAAAAATATGTAGAAAATGTACATATCAAAGCTATAAATTACCTGTGTTTGCACCAGTAACGATGATCGTTTTTCCTTCTAGATTGTTCTTGCTGTGACATTTTCCCTTGTGTAGCTTAACATACAAGTACATACAGGCGTACAGTCCGAGACCCACACACAGTGCAGTGGTCTCCGTGGTCCTAGAGAGGACCAGCCCCATCTCTGCCGAGGTCTAATCAGTCTGTAAATATTGTGTTGTTAAACGTCATTCGAGAATATTAAATTTGATCATTATAAGCTGCAGTCCCTGAAACGTTCTACTTTCCCATTTTTTCGTGCGTTCACCGTGCGCTCACAGTGCGCTCACCGTGCGTTCACTTGCGCTCTCCGCTCCGCACCGTTCGCGCTCAGCGTTCACAAAGCGCTGCATGACCGTGCGTTCACAACGCGTTCACTTTGCGTTCACCGTTCTTTCAGCGTTCACTTATCGTTCAGTCCGTTTTCATTCATTTTCATTCGGAACTCCAAAGTGAAAGGATCGGTATCTGCGAGTCACAACAAAATGAGGATAGAACGGCGTGCGTAAAGGTAAATGGAAACATATCACACATCAGAAACTTCATTTTAATCAGAATTTAATCCGTAGAATTTAAAGTACACATTCTTGAACAATCGACGAACGGTTTGACACGTATATATTAAAATAGACAAAATTATAGATAATTCATATTCATTTATAATTCATATTCATATAATTCCTTCGATGCCGATCACAAATGTTACCATGTTTGACAATAAACTGACGAGATCAAATTAAGAAATATAATTTAACTATAAATGCGTGTAAATTCATATAGATGATCAATAAATATAAATCCAAATGATGTATCAATAAATGCGATGTTTTATCAATGATTTATAAAGTAATTTTAATTTCCCGAATCGTGTTTACATCTATCGCCGAACGAATCAGCCGATTACCGATGAACTCAATTGATTACTACATGATAAGGGGAAAATAATGATGTTTGTTTAAACAATAAATAAAAGTTCTTATCCGGTTTATTCGTTAAAATACCTATAAATATGAAAACAAAAATGTAATTGCTTACCTGTTTGTTTACGTTATTGTGTACACTGAGACTCCGATGCACAGGTAAATACATGTGTAAATTACCTCGTTCTAAAGATTTTCGGCTTATGCATTAATTAGTAAGACTTTTCATTATTACACTATTAGATATTCGTTGATAAAATTATTATCGACTTAAATTTCGTTTTAACTAACTCTTATTCCTAAATATAAATGGTATGCATGCGCGGATCTAGAGGGGGTCGGGGGGGGGGGGGGTCCCGACCCTCCCTGAAAAATAAAAATTTTAATAAATTTACATAGTAAAATTATCGAAAATATGCCTCGGACCCCCCCCCCCCCCCCCCCCGGCAAACACAAGATTATTTGCATTATATGGTGCAGTATACGAGATATAGGATAGGATTGTATGGTCAACTTTTACGATAACAGCGCTGTACACTGATTTTGTTTGGGTTGTTTTTCCCCTGATTACCGACGATATACAATGTAAGGAAAACTCCCAAGGTACTCTGAATAAATCGTTCATCTTGCGTTCACAAAGCGTTCACATATCATTCACCATTCACTTTTCGCTCCCTTTGCGCTCTGCGTTCGCTCATCGTTCACCGTTCATAAGCGTTCACCAACCTCCGTTCAGCGTGCGCTCACCGTTCGTTCAGAGTGCGCTCACAGTGCGCTCACCGTTCACTCACCTATTAGGCTCCGTTTTAATATTTTTGAGGTATTTTCTGATATCAAAAAATAAAATATTTGATATCAGTAATTCGAATTATTGATATCAAAAAATAATTCTTGATATCAAAAAATAATTCTTGATATAAAAAAATCTATTTTGTGATATCAGAAAATCATTTTTTGATATCACAAATTCGAATTTTTGATATCAAAAAATGAATTTCTGATATCACAAAATAGTTGTTTTGATATCAAGAATTAAAGTTGATTTTTTTGATGTCAAAAAATCGAATTCTTGATATCAGAAAATCATTTTTTGATTTCAAAAAATTTGTATTTTGTATTTGTATTTTCTGATATCATATTTTTTGATATATCGGAAAATAAGACCTACATAAAATTACTATCAACTTAATGAATGCTCCCTGTGATGCAACTTTTGTAATTTGTAAGAAATTGTTTTTCAAACCTGTAGATGCATGTTAAGAATAATAATGTATGCCTAATTCTAAACCCGATTTCATTTTGGGAAGGGTATACACATATACAATGATTAACACTGCTTTCTTTCCGATTCGCTGTGAATATTGAATGGAATTCCTTAAAACATGATGGCGTCGCATAATATAAAGAAATTATACTGGCGTACAGTTAACGCTTCCCATACATAAGACCAAAATTATCAAAAACACTTAATAAATTTTTACATTAAATAAATATTCAAATGAAAAACTACAAATATTAAAATGCAAATCGGGCTCTGTAGTTCAGCAATTTAATTTTGGGTCAAGGGAGTATTCATTAAATACGTGAAATTTATTCGCCATTTTATTTGAATTTCTGATATCAGAAAATATAATTCTTGATATCAAAAAATCAGTTTGAATTTCTGATATCAAAAAATCATTTTCTGATATCAAAAAATCGAATTTCTGATATCAGAAAATGATTTTTTGATATCACAAAATCGATTTTTTGATATCCAAATATGGATCGTATTTTCTGATATCAAGAATTCGAATTCTTGATATCAAAAAATCATTTTCTGATATCAGAAAATACCTCAAAAATATTAAAACGGCGCCCCATACTCACCGTTCAAGTGGGAAAGTAGAACGTTTCAGGGACTGTATACCACCAACAACTGAAGTAAAAACCTTCTGCTCTGAGAATTTCAATGCATGGTTACTATTCTTTCTGATTTAAGAAAACATTTTAAACTTACTAGGAATATTGTTGATTGAATTTTTGAACAGTTTCCCTTGTTTAAATCCCACCCGAACTTTGTAACATGAAAATCAGATACTATACAAAAGGAACTGATATTACATTTATAGTTATACATAAAAGATGTTGAACTTATTTTCTTGCATCGTCGGAACCCACGAGTTTTTTTTTATCCGTTACACTGCTTTCAACCCGGTTGAAAGCTAGCAGTGTAACAGGTAGAAAACCCGTGGGTTCCGACGATTGTTGATACATTTTAAAGTGTAATTTTCCTGTTAAGTATTGCTATAATATATTCAATCGTTCAAACGATTTTAAAAATCATACAAATGATTTCAATAACAAAACATAGAAATTTATTTTTCACCAGTGACGACCAAAAAAGACAAATTATTGATATTTAATAGAATTGTGAATACAACATTATGACCATTTCTTTGTAAAGCACAGAAGTATGAATTTAAAACAAAACGTCAAGAATACATAAATAACGTCGCAGGCGTGCGACGACTATCCTTACCTCACGCTCTTTATTATATGTTGTCATCAGAAGAAAATATCGTTTGCATTAAAATTTTCAGATCTAAATAAATATAAAATATGAAAATATTTGTCATTATGGCGAGTTTTCGTGATTTTATCGCAACTGACACTAGTTTTGGACGAACCCTTGTTACAGTTTAGTGTGTTTGGTCATCTGTAAAGGGTACATGTCTCACCCGAATGCTATTCGTGTGAAAGTCTCATTTAACGTCAAGCTTGAATTATGTAGAGATTATTTGACAGATTAAAATGTCGTTTTTCCATTTATCACTAGCTCCGATTAAAGAATGTCATAAATTTTCTCCATTTTTTCCGTTTAACCAAATCATTCTTTATTTTGTGTGTGTGTGTGTGTGTGTGTGTGTGTGTGTGTGTGTGTGTGTGTAAAGAAATGCATGTATTTTTATGGGGAATCGGTTTTTGGAACGCAGTGTGGTCAATTGAAAAGTGAACTGCGTTCTAGAACGCAGTTCGCAATTGAAAATTTATAATTCATATTTAGGGCCTCAAATTTTCACAGTCATCTACTAGTGGTACACCACTACCACCGTAAAAATATGGTGATGTGGCCATCTCTACTTTTTAAGATTCGGGCTTATTTGAAATTGAAAAGTGAACTGCGTTCTAGAACGCAGTTCGCAATTCAAAATTTATAATTCATATTTGGGGCCTCAAATGTTCAGGGTCATCTACTAGTGGTATACCACTACCACTGTGAATATATGGTGAAGTGGTCATCTCTAGTTTTTGAGATTCGGGCTTAATTGCAATTGAAATTGAACTGCGTTCTAGAACGCAGTTCGCAATTCAAAATTTATAATTCATATTTGAGGCCTGAAATGTTCAGGGTCATCTACTAGTGGTATACCACTACCACTGTGAAAATATGGCAATGTGGTCATCATTAGGTTTTTAGATTTGGGCTCCACTAATTAAACAACATTCGGAATTGAAAAGTAAACTGCGTATTAGAACGCAGTTCGCAATTCAAAGTTTATAATTCATATTTAGGGCCTCAAATTTTCAGAGTCATCTACTAGTGGTACACCACTACCACCGTAAAAATATGGTGATGTGGCCATCTCTACTTTTTGAGATTCGGGCTTAATTTCAATTGAAAAGTGAACTGCGTTCTAGAACGCAGTTCGCAATTCAAAATTTATAATTCATATTTGGGGCCTCAAATTTTTAAGGTCATCTACTAGTGGTATACCACTACCACTGTGACCATATGGTAATGTGGTCATCATTAGGTTTTTAGATTTGGGCCCCACTCATTAAACAATATTCGGAATTGAAAAGTGAACTGCGTTCTAGAACGCAGTTCGCAATTCAAAATTTATAATTCATATTTGGGGCTTGAAATGTTCAGGGTCATCTACTAGTGGTATACCACTACCACTGTGAAAATATGATTATGTGGTCATCATTAGGTTTTTAAATTTGGGCCCCACTCATTAAACAATATTCGGAATTAAAAAGTAAACTGCGTTCTAGAACGCAGTTCGCAATTCAACATTTATAATTCATATTTGGGGCCTGAAATGTTCAGGGTCATCTACTAGTGGTATACCACTACCACCGTACAAATATGGGGATTTGGTCATCATATTGTTTTTGAGATATGGGGCCCTAAAAACTTAACTATTCATTATAATGGGATTTTAAATATCGGACTCGGAAACATCGAGGGCCCCTACCCTGGACCCTGAAAGTCTATACACTTTAGGGTCTTACTGAAAATACACTTACGCTAAAATTGAATATCTCCAACTCTAATAACTCTAAAAAAAATTATATAATTTGAGTAACTGTGCTACTGTTAAGAATGTTATTTACTCTGGTTTCATTTTGTCAAATTCGGATTGTTATAAAGATCATTGTCATGAATGAAATTTGTTCTAAACAAAAAAATGAAATGAATTATTCTTGACATAATATTCGATATTTTTTTTTTAGTATATTATGCAATTAGGCTTAAACAAAAATAAATTTATAGCAAAAGAGAGAAAATTTTGACTAAATTTTGCAGATTTTGTTTTCTGCTAAAACATTTTTGACATTACTTTACTATTAAAAGTTAAGCATTTATATTTAAGTCAATGTAATTTTGCATGCTTTTTGTTGGTATTATCTCACCCAATCATTATGATAACCACATGACATGCAATGCAAAAATATTGAAAAATGCTTAATAACGATAAAAGACATCATATCTTAAAATTGTTATCATTGACCTCAGATAAATTTCATGCCCGCAAAATAATATCAATATATTAGGTAGTTTAATTCAATCAATGTTCTTGTATTTTATCATTCATTTTTTTGTTTAATTGAATCAAAAATGGGATTTGTAAACTAATAGAGGAAGTTCGAGCTGGAATATTTTTTTTTAAAACCTGCAAACTTAATCCGTTATTTTTATTTAGTACCACTGACATTCATAAACTGTATTTCATTTTTAAAAAGTTTAATTATATGTACTACATGTATTTTCACAATTAAGAGAATCTCAATCATAGTGTAAGATTTTAAGTGATTTTTCTTAATTTTTTCTAAATATATTCAATGGCCATAAACTCAAAAAGTGGGCCATTGACCTACTTTTTTATATTAAAAAGGTCTATTACATACAATAGATGGTTTTTCATTATCACCAGTGGAATTTTTTTTCATTTTTAGAACGCGTTATTCTTAAAGTATTTGACTAAGGGTAGAATTTTTTTGTATGGTTTTTGATATGCATTACGAACACCTTGATTTGTGAATAAATGGCATATAAACTTACATTATTGTTTGATATTTAACTCATATAAGATTTCGAAGACAGAGTAAATTATTCATGAGTGATTACTACATAAGTAACTGGTAATCAATATTTAATATTGTCCTGAACAAAAACAGTTTAAAGATATGTAGGAGGATATAGGTTAAAAATTAATATTGATAACGAATAGCTTAAAATTACTTGAACGCATATGGTAATACTTTTTTTAGTGTTGTCACTCAATTTTGTTTGCTGTTACTTTTGACTTTTAACAATTAAAGTACTTTATCTACAATGTCTTAGTCCACCCAACTGAAATTGGGAACGGTTTACGGTGAGAGTTAACCTGCAATAGACTGCTGTCTCATCCAGGGGTGAGGGGCAATGACTGTCATCCACTTGCACCACGGATACTGGATAAAAGTACCTATCTTTGGCGCCTTCATGGCTCGGAGAGAACTTTAATGGACGGATGTGGTCAATCGGCTTCTTTATGCGGCGTCGACTAGAAACTTATTCAAAAGAGTGCATGTTTTATTGATCGAGACATCATCAATGAAAATAATTTTACTATTACGCAAATATTAAAAACTTATCATATCTTAAATTTTTCTATAAATTTAACAGATGAAACACATTCGAAATTTTACATACATGTGTTTTACGTTTTTAACTTACACTGAGCAAACATAGGAGAAAAGGAAGGATTGAGTTTAAATAGACGCGGATCCAGAAATATTTTAAAAGTGTAGGGAGGGGTGATGGGAAATTTGGATTTATGAAGTACATGTTCGCTAGCAGGGTTTTTCAGAGTGAGGGGGATTTGGGCTGCATAGAAACTCCAGCTATATTCAGGAGGTCCAGGCAGCGAAGTATTCAGGGGCTCCTAATATTTTTTAGATTTGAATTAGTATAAACGAAACCGTGAAATTAGCATCTGCATTGGTATTTCCGTACTCCATGAAAATCGACATAACAACCAAAAGATGTACAAACATATTTACAGCAAACCCCTATTGATGTAAAATGTACCTGTAGGTTATTAAGAAATTTCTTACATGTCTGGTTGATTTTCTTTTCCCTTTCTCTCACTGTCTTTTGTTTATTTTTTGAGGGAGTTTTTTTTTCGAAATAACGGGGGTGGGGGTGGGAGGGGTAGCACCCCCTTCAAAATCCGCAACTCTAAAAACCATTTAAATATGAATAAGAAACAATACGATAATCCAGTATTGTTAATCATGACATGGACTAATCACATCTGATGATAAAACGAAACAACCCCCCCCCCCCCAAAAAAAATGACTGACATAAAAAATTCAAATGATCTCGTCATTTTTACATAATGGAAAAGTCTTACACCTAACATAATGTTTTTCATCTCATTATATATATCAGCCCCTAAAGCGAGCCAATACCCGCAAAAACCATTAATAAATTGGGAATTCTTTTCTCTCAGTCAAGTTTTGACGTGAACCCTCCGAAAAATACTTAAACATTGAGGATTCCAAGACCGATGTTTAAAACCCCATTATAATGAATAGTGTTCTATAAGTGGGAGCCCGAATTTCAATACCTAAGATGACCACTTCACCATATATTCACAGTGGTATACCACTAGTAGATGACCCTGAAAAGTTCAGGCCCCAAATATGAATTATCAATTTTGGATTGCGAACTGCGTTTTAGAACGCAGTTCACTTTTCAACTGCAAATAAACCCGAATCTCAAAAACAAGAGATGATCACCTCACCATATATTCATAGTGGTAGTGGTATACCACTAGTAGATGACCCTGAACATTTCAGGCCCCAAATATGAATTATAAATTTTGAATTGCGAACTGCGTTCTAGAACGCAGTTCACTTTTTAATTTCGAATATTGTTTAATGAGTGGGGCCCAAATCTACAAACCTAATGATGACCACATTACCATATTTTCACAGTGGTAGTGGTATACCACTAGTAGATAACCCTGAACAGTTCAAGCCCCAAATGTGAATTATAAATTTTGAATTGCGAACTGCGTTCTAGAACGTAATTCACTTTTCAATTCCGAATATTGTTTAATGAGTGGGGCCCAAATCTAAAACCCTAATGATGACCACATTACCACATTTTCACAGTGGTAGTGGTATACCACTAGTAGATGACCCTGAACATTTCAGGCCCCAAATATGAATTATAAATTTTGAATTGCGAACTGCGTTCTAATACGCAGTTCACTTTTCAATTGCATATAAGCCCTAATCTTAAAAACAAGAGATGACCACATTACCATATATTCATAGTGGTAGTGGTATACCACTAGCAGATGACCCTGAAAATTTGAGGCCCCAAATATGAATTATAAATTTTGAATTGCGAACTGCGTTCTAGAACGCAGTTCACTTTCTAATTTCGAATATTGTTTAATGAGTGGGGCCCAAATCTACAAACCTAATGATGACCACATTACCATATTTTCACAGTGGTAGTGGTATACCACTAGTAGATGACCCTGAACAGTTCAAGCCCCAAATGTGAATTATAAATTTTGAATTGCGAACTGCGTTCTAGAACGTAATTCACTTTTCAATTCTGAATATTATTTAATGAGTGGGGCCAAAATCTAAAACCCTAATGATGACCACATTACAACATTTTCACAGTGGTAGTGGTATACCACTAGTAGATGACCCTGAATATTTCAGGCCCCAAATATGAATTATAAATTTTGAATTGCGAACTGCGTTCTAATACGCAGTTCACATTTCAATTGCAAATAAGCCCTAATCTTAAAAACTAGAGATGACCACATTACCATATATTCACAGTGGTAGTGGTATACCACTAGTAGATGACCCTGAAAATTTGAGGCCCCAAATATGAATTATAAATTTTGAATTGCGAACTGCGTTCTAGAACGCAGTTCACTTTTCAATTGCAAATAAGCCCGAATCTCAAAAACAAGAGATGACCACTTCACCATATATTCATAGTGGTAGTCGTATACCACTAGTAGATGACCCTTAACATTTCAGGCCCCAAATATGAATTATGAATTTTGAATTGCGAACTGCGTTCTAGAACGTAGTTTACTTTTTAATTCCGAATATTGTTTAATGAGTGAGGCCCAAATCTAAAAACCTAATGATGACCACATTACCACATTTTCACAGTGGTAGTGGTATACCACTAGTAGATGACCCTGAACATTTCAGGCCCCAAATATGAATTATAAATTTTGAATTGCGAACTGCGTTCTAGAACGCAGTTCACTTTTCAATTGCAAATAAGCCCGAGTCTTAAAAACTAGAGATGAGCACATTACCATATATTCACAGTGGTAGTGGTATACCACTAGTAGATGACCCTGAACATTTCAGGCCCCAAATATGAATTATAAATTTTGAATTGCGAACTGCGTTCTAGAACGCAGTTCACTTTTTAATTCCGAATATTGTTTAATGATTGCGGCCCAAATCTAAAAACCTAATGATGACCACATTACCATATTTTCACAGTGGTAGTGGTATACCACTAGTAGATGACCCTGAACATTTCAGGCCCCAAATATGAATTATAAATTTTGAATTGCGAACTGCGTTCTAGAACGCAGTTCACTTTTCAATTCCGAATATTGTTTAATGAGTGGGGCCCAAATCTAAAAACCTAATGATGACCACATAACCACATTTTCACAGTGGTAGTGGTATACCACTAGTAGATGACCCTGAACATTTCAGGCCCCAAATATGAATTATAAATTTTGAATTGCGAACTGCGTTCTAGAACGCAGTTCACTTTTCAATTGCAAATAAGCCCGAATCTTAAAAACTAGAGATGAGCACATTACCATATATTCACAGTGGTAGTGGTATACCACTAGTAAATGACCCTGAAAATTTGAGGCCCCAAATATGAATTATAAATTTTGAATTGCGAACTGCGTTCTAGAACGCAGTTCACTTTTCAATTGCAAATAAGCTCGAATCTCAAAAACAAGAGATGACCACTTCACCCTATATTAACAGTGGTAGGGGTATACCACTAGTAGATGACCCTGAAAATTTGAGGCCCCAAATATGAATTATAAATATTGAATTGCGAACTGCGTTCTAGAAAGCAGTTCACTTTTCAATTGCGAATAGCGAACTGCGAACTGCGTTCCAAAAACCGATTGCCAACAGGGTAACATTTGAATCAAAATAATGTGGGAAAATACATTGCACATCCATACTAAACAGCGAGATTGAAGAGTACACACATGATTATGTCTATTCCAGGAGACCCCATCCCCTACATTTCCCCTAACTTATGGAAAAGCCTTTCTATCCTTTTCTTATCCATCCTTTTCGATGTCTCTATAAAACAAAATTTCCCTTTTTACTCCTTCAAAGTAATTATTCATATGATATATATAATTCTTTTTTTAAATTTCTACCTTTTGCTTAAATTATAGCTTTTTTCCTTCTCTTAATCTAATTATCCATTCGGTATCAGTACGTTTGTTCCAAAGCAATTTATCTTCATAGATTTTATCTTCCATGTCTAGAAGGGGCACTATTCCCTTCTTGTATTTGTAGCTACATGAACTATTAAATAATCTAAGAAAACTAACTGGGCGTTCTTTGTTGGCTCACTGAAAAATAAAATTACTAAAATCCTACACTCTTAGTATCCTTGTAAAACA